>ML838902.1:17517-43730 GCA_009831015.1 Picea engelmannii
TCTTCAGAACAGATTGCTGATATCTTTACTAAACCACTAGCAACAACCCCTTTTGGATATCTTCGTCAAAAATTGGGGGTGATAATTTCAGGTGTTTAAAAGGTTCATCAGGTCAGGGGGAGTGCTTATTGAATATCTGGTGGATTTCCTAAATGATTATAGATGACAGGGGGAGTATGTTCTGCAACAAGTTCAGTGAAAGAATGTTTCTTCTTTGACATTGATGTCAAAGGGGGAGAAAGGAGTCGAGTTCGAAATGTTTCGGGAACATACCTGATTGACCAAATGCAGAGGAGAGTCTGAATGGAAGAATGCAGAGGAGTGTTGAGTCTGAATGCAAGTGTTGCCATCAATGCCAAAGGGGGAGATTGTTGGCAAATATTGAACAAGCAACGAATACGTGTTGATGGTTGTTGTCATTAATGGAAACAGTGGAGATGGCGGGATAAGAAGGATAAAACCCCTGGGGATTTGGACGTAAAATCTCAGGAGGAACAACATTGAAGAAAATGCGCACAAAAAGAGTTTACAAAGAAGAAGGAAGACAGAGATCCAGTGACCATGGAATCCCATCCAAATTTCCCGAAAGACCGACAACCGTCATATCTGCAGAAGTTGCGAGGGAGATAAGCCATCGGAGATTCGGGGATCGGGATTTCAATATGCAAAGTTCACTCGACAACGAAAACCACAAAATCGCGATATGCGATTTCGTGATTTGATCGCAACCGTTAAAAGCAAGCTTGAGATATGGACCGTTGATTTTGCTCATCGGAGAATCAGGAATCAGAGTTTCACGAGTCTCGTGAACAATGACAACGAAAACCCCGAAATCGCGATATGCAATTTCGTGATTTGATCGTAGCCGTTAAATCAAGTAGGGATCTAGACCGTTCATTCGTATGGACGTGTGGCAGCCAGGAGGCCTCATCGGAGTTTCAGGGATTGGGATTTCATAATGCAAAGAACACAATGCGACGAAAACCCCGATTTCGCGATATGCGAAATCCCGACTGAATCTGAACCGTCAGATCAACATGTGATCTAGATCGTTGATCTAATTCACGACAGCAGTCCACGTCAGCTAGGGACACGTGGAACAACTAGATAATGACAGGTGTCAGGCAGATCTAACACTTCAAGCACATACAATTCATGAATCAGAGTGACACGTGGAAGGATCTAACACGTGCCAAATCACGTGTGACGTCAGCAGAGGCATCAGCAATCGGGACTTTGATATGTCAAGAACAAACTACAACAGAAACTTCGAAATCGCGATATGCGATTTTGTGATGTAATCACAGCCGTTGGATTAAGAATGAGATCTGGACCGTTGATCTCCGTCATCGGGAAATCGGGGATCAGGAATCCCAGTGGCATGTGCATAGTGACATCGAAAAATGCTGAAACCCCGATGAGAGGTTTGACCGAGGTCATGTGTTGATGGTCTTATGGGGCCAAGGCCTATAGCCAGCAGGGCTAGTGCGTGGAAAGGGGCGCATCGGTAATCGGGGATTGGAGAGGTAAGAAACTCTCGACATCAGGAAGTGCGAAACCCTGAAACCCCGATGAGAGGTATGGTGACAGTCACATGATAGACGGTCACATAGACCATTGAGTAGCTGGAAGGGGCTAAATCTTGGGAAAGGAGCATATCGGGAATTGGAGAATCGGGGGTTCCGAGTACAAGTGCACATCGACAATGAGGATGCCGAATTCACGATGAGTGAAATGCCGATGGGATCTGAACCGTTGGATCAAGCATTGATCGGAGGGTTGCTGTTGTTCCTCACACATTAACACTTCAGTTATGAATATGTTAAGTGAAACAGACTAATTATGACAAATTGGTTAGCGTTTCAGTTGCCAAGACAGATGTCCTCGGATTTCCCATCGGAAGGGGAAGTGGAATCGTTAAGGAATGGTGTATAAAAGAAAATGAGCGAGACTGAATTGAGTTGGCTGTTCTGAATGGAAAAAGAACGAAACAGTTAGAAAGGAGAAAGGAGAAGATGCCGTGCATGAAATTTAATGACAGGCAGAGGAGAAGAAGAACAGAATGGCAAAAGAACGTGATGCAGAAGCAGACTTGTGAAGGAAGAGAAGAATTATAGAACAGACAAAGAACGGTAAGAAGTGATTTATACGCATAAGTTGTCTGTGTATTCATTATTTTATATTTAAGGGTGGTTGGGAGGTTCTCGGGAGGACTGTTGTCCTCAGAAGTTCAAGTGGGTGCTTGAACATAGGAAGTTGTAGCTTCCATCTGGTTGCAGCCAGAGAAACCAGGGTGGCAGGGTGGTGCTAGGGAGAAAAGGTGTTCTCTGTTATGCAGGTTGGAGCCTGTGTAGCGGGAAGTTGGTGCTTCCATCCAGTTGGTGCTGGAAATTTCAGGAAGTTGGTGCTTCCATCCAGTTGGTGCTGGAGTACTCAGGGAGTTGGTGCTTCCTTCTAGTGGGTGCTAGAGAAACCAGAGAGTTGGATCTCTCAAAGAAGTTGCAGCTTGTATAACAGAGGTAGCAGCCTCACATTGAGTTGGTGCTCAATTGTAAATGACGTACAGAACAAAAAAAGACTGCCTATCATTTCGAAGAAGAAGAGGTTTTCTCCCTTTATGGGTTTCCTCGTGAAAATCTGTCTCTGTGTGTATCTTATGTGTGACTGATGATCTTTACTCTTACTGTCCATATGCTATATGATTTGTTGATGACACATGAATAAATATTAATAATTGTTTAAAAGGCATAAAATTGTTTAAGCTTATAAACAACTGATTCACCCCCCCCTCTCAGTTGTTCTGGTATTTCCAACACTCTCTACCCTACACAGGACCACAAACCCCTGTTTATTGACGATGACTATCTCTTCCTATGAATATTGCTCTGCGCACCAACCTATGGATTTGGGAAAAGGGAAAGTGAACTTGAAAACGTAAGGAACTATAGTGGCTTGGAATACTTCAAGGAATGGTATATGCTTTCCTACATTATTAGACATATTACTCCTCGACACAGAGATGCAAAAAATGGTGATTTCAGTGTCAAACATGTTTGAATCTCAACCAATTAGGGATTCTTCATTTGACATAGGGTCTTTCTTTGTCACTGTCGTTATGATAGGGTCCATGGCGATGATGAAGAACACATGGAAATGCATGGAAATGACATGGAATTGGCGTATTGTTTAGCTGCAATCGAATGGGGGTGGTCATGCCAACTTTCAAACATTCCAGTATTTTGAAAAATAATAAAATAAATGACAAGCACCCTTTATATACTTTTCTGATTTCGAGGGCACGAGGAAGTGGTTTGGGGCAACCCAATTTTTGCCCCAAAATTCACCCAGTGGCGCCACGTGGTCCCGACATAAAACCTTGGTTTAGTTTTTGGCATGCTTTCAGGAATTATCCTCCACACAAATCCTTCCCCCAAAATGATCCTCGAGCGTCGATATGGAGCACTCGCGATCGATGATGTATTAGGTCCCATTAACGCTGTGCTCCTGCTGGATTTATCCTCCTCTTGCTAGATTTAGTCCTCCCTTTATTTCTCAGTCTTCCAACCAATTTATCACTTCGCTAAGTCTTGAAATCTTGATCTCACACGCAAATTTTAATGGTGATAACAGGTTGTACAAATCCTAATTCATTTAAATTTCCTGTAAGTAAAGAAGAAGGAACCTCAAATTCTATTGAAATCTCCTCATCTCTACCCAAGTCCAAGCTAGCTTATGTTTGTTATCCCCTAGCCTAGGGATAACTAAGGATATTATGTCTCGAGGCCCACAGTTCCTAGACATGGAGTACCAAGAGCCATATCGATTTGTTCTTGGCCCTATAGGGACCATCCTTTTCTTCTTCAATGCCTTCACCCTGTGAGAAACAACAACAACCTTCCCATCAGACTGGTCCTTTAGTATAAATGGGTCTTTCTCCATGAGGTAATGAGTCCGGGTATCATGGTATGTGTCACTCTGATTCTCAAAACATTTGAATATGAGCATTTCATTCTTTTTACTTCTAACATGTGCTTGGACCTTATGCCTTTCCACTTGACCACACTTGGGGAGAATGACAAGATTCCCTAGTAATATGGTTCCCATAGGGTTTGAGTTTCCACTGGGGGGATTCATGAAATGTCATCGTCCATTCCCACCATACTTACCACTTTTCATATTTTTCTTTCTCATCCATCCCATACATTGGTCTGAGCATTAGGTTGTCCAAACTAGCAAAGGGTTGTACCTTACCTTATGGGAAGAAGGGGCTAAAGGCCCAGAAGGTAAAATTAGATGCAAAAGATAAAATCCAAAAGAACGAAACCTTCAAATGCTTCACCAAGGGATCCCTGAGAAAGAAATAAATGGATTCTCAACAAGAAACAAAGGGACCCATAAAAATAATAAATCAAGACCTAGTTGGAGGATAGGGGGTCTCATCACAAGCCAACCTATTAGATCCATGGGCATGTAGCGGTATGAAACTACCATTCATTTGGTCACCATTCCAGAGTAGTGGATATTGGTGGCATATCCAAGATAAAGGGTGTCTCATCATGATCCAACCTTCTCATTTCCGTGAAATGGTTGTGGGTAACATTGTCACCACTGGTCACCACGCCAAGCTAGTGTCCCCTAACTAGTCTCTTGAAAGAAAAAAAAAAGAATAAAAGATAAAAGGCATGAATGGGCTTGGAAACATTTGCATCCATGACAAGGTGCAACCACCCTCTTCAGAGGCACCCATAGGTAAGCCATACATTTCCCTTTTATCACTGTACCCATTTCCCAGACATCCCTTACCACCTCATCCACTTACATGGCATGGATTTTAATTCACCTGGAAGCATCCCACATCCAATGAGAACTATCCCAATAGGACATACTAGCACCCCCTCCCAACCTAGCTTGTAGAATAACATAACGTCTTTGAGCACTTGTCCGGGAAAGGGGGTTTCATGCACATGTTTAAATAACTTGATGATTAGATGTGATTGACATTGTTATGATCCCTGTGACTTATGAGCCCATGGAGGGCGTACCTTTTGATATTGCATGGCCACACTCGATGGAAAGGTACATATGGGGAGATAATTAGTTTGGACCTCCATAGGGATAAAAATCCCACGAGATGGATGCTGAGACCCCAGCCAGGGGCAAAGACAGATCAGGGGTTTGAACTCGAGAGAGAGAGGGAAGTTCCACCATGGAAAACATGGCAGGCCTGGACCCAAGGGGGTCTTTCCATTTTCACCATGTTGTAGGCCTTGGAAGGCCCATGACATCACTCATGTGACCCATGATGTCACCCATGTGACCCATGATGTCACTGAGCATTTTCGACACTTTGGAGGCAGTTGTGTGCAAAGTGGCACCTGTGGTAGGATCCAGAGGCCCGAGGAGGCGTAATGTTTTTCTCCTCGAGGACAATGTTTCCCTGAGAAGGCCTAAAGCCACCCTAAAGGGGAATGAAATCATATTTACAACTTGATTTAGGGTTTTATTTTGACATTTAATGTAAAAACTAGATATTACATGTAACTGGCCATGCCGACCTTTTTGACCTAATTCTGGTCATTGAAACTGTATAAATAAGGGAAAAATCCCTTGTATTTTTTATTATATTTCAATCACACTTAGTGAAGTCTGAAATTTGTGCCCTATCGAGGGTTAATTGGGTGAAATTTTAGGCACACTTGTTGAAGGAGGATAAATTTTGAGTATTTTAGGAAATTTTCTTGGTGGAAGTGTTCAACTAGGGTTTTGCTTGATGATTCTTGATGTATGTAAGTAAGATTTCTGCAATTCTTCTTAATTGAATGGTTATGGTTATGTTTATCTTGAATTGACATTAAGATTATGAAATTTCTTGTTTAAAACCCTAGGAAGTCTAATACATGTTATTTTCCTAGATTTGAAAGCCTTCACCTACTAGATCTTGTCAAGAAGCCGATTTTCTTGAAGCATTTTCTAGGGCCTTGCCATTGCAACACCCTAGTATTTATTGCTTCATCTTAGCCATTTTACTTCATAATTAAGTTAAAGAGGGAGGAAAGTCTACTAAGGCCTAGGGTTACCTACACCTTAGTATCTATTTTTCCCTAGGGTTTGATAGTTGAAGCCTTGGGTTACCAACACTCCAACTATTAATCTCTCTTGTCTTTGAATCTCCTACTATCATCATTTTACTTCAACATTTGTTGCCACATCAATTACTCCATTTTTCCCTAAAATCACTAGTCTAAGAATTCTTATTGAGTGATTGATCAAAACAACCATCAAAACCTACACCTTGAGCTTCCTACTAACCATTTCTAACATTAGAGTAGCCTAACCTACTAAATCTATTGTTGTTGTTACTAAAGTAAGCTACAACCATATTTTTTATCATTAAAATCTTCTAAAAGAGATTAAAAAGTTTGATTAATGCATTGCCTTAATTGCTTCTAATGAATGCCAGTATTATGATGTTAATGATTGATTATTCTTGGCCATTTTAAAGCTTTTCTAAGGCATTTATTGTGAAGTATTGTCTTATAAATATTGCTGCTATACATTTATGTTTACTTCATCATTATATCAGCAAATTTATTTTATTGAGGAAGTTTTTGGTTTATGAAGTGCTAACGGCAAGTTGTACGTGCAAAATATATAGTTTCTTGTTGCTTTGTTCCAGGAAGGTACATATTGATATATTATCACTTCATTGGTTATAAACCTGAGACTTTATGATCAATGGTGACTTGTGAGAGGGGAAATTTTAATAGCCATCTTGACCTTGCCTTCTCAAACCCCCGGGTCACCGGAGATGTCTCCCCTGGGCCTTCAAACCTAAATAGAAAGAGGAATCCTATTGAGGTGACAGTGATAGGATAACCTCAAGTTACACCAATTTTCTCTTCGTTACCCTTTCATCTAATCAAAGTACAAATTGTGCGATAACATTTGGGCACAAACTATATTCCTCAAACAACACTTTTTCGGTAAGCCTTTTTCCAATGAAATTTTCTGACAAGCTTACCTGACGACTCCACTAAGGGTGATTCCCTAGTCATTTAGAAGAAATCCTCCCCGAAACTCTCCTATAGGAAAATCACTTTTTGGAGGAAATCTTCCCTTAAACACAATGTCTAGCACAGGAACTCAGGCTGTCATCCCAAATCAAGAAAATAACCAAATAAAATGGTCATCCAAGCTTTTCAAACCACTAAACATGACAGCTATACCGGGTTACCCTAGGAAAATGCCCCCCAAGAATGAAAAATGGTTGGCCAAATTCGCCGGAAATGATGTAATTAGCGCAAAGGATCACATGAGCAATTTTTGGGCCTTCTTCCAGCTTCATCCCATTAGTGATGATGCTGAATATTTAGCTGTGAATTTTTTCTCTTCTACCCTCCATGATGGCACAAGGCACTGGTACAATGGTCTTCCTGATGGTGGTATTAAAACCATTGATAGGTTATAGGAATTTTTCCTCAAACGATGGAGTGTCCAGGAAGACCCCAACATTATGCTAATAAGGTTGAATAACCTTGTGAAACAAGAGAATGAGACCATTAGATAATTCCACAACAAATTTGAAACCTTGTTGCAAAATATCTCTGTGAGTCATCATCCTTCTCCTAGTTTCCTTCTTTTCATCTATACCAAATACTTTATAGGTCAGATAGGGTATCTCCTCATATATAAAAACCCTCAAATGATCCAATAATCCCAAGAAGTAGCCACACGTATTGAAGACAAATTTTCATCATCCAAAGTTGAACCTTTCTCAGCCCCAAGAGTCAAAATGGACACTAAACCTAAGATAGTCCACAATGTTGAACCTACCTCATAAATTAGTGCTAGCTTGGAAAAGTTGCAATTTATTGTAGATGGCATGGTAAAAACCCAAGAGCTAATGATGAATATGATTTTCAACCTATAGAGGACTCAACAACAAGCGCCTAGTGTTCCATACAAAGGTCAATTCCATAAAGGGAACCATGTTTTCAGGCCAAAGAATGATCAAGAGGTTCCAAATACTTCAACCCCTACAAATGTGGTGGATGAAAATACTTGGTGCTTGGAATGAAGTGAATCACACTAGGAACATGAATGTCCTTACAATAATGGAGGTCATGACCAACTGAACATAATGGACCATACCATAGAGGACCCCCAAATCTACCTTAATATTACCCCCGAGGAACATCAAGAGGGCATAAAGGAAGCAACCAAGAAGGCTATGATGGAGGTGATAAATAACCTTGACCAAGAATCAAGAGAAAAGTTGAATAAACAACAATTCCAACTGTATACTAGACAAAAGAAATTGAACCAACCTCTCTCTACTTGTCCTGCAACATCCCAAACAAGGCCTCCACCCATGAACATTATCCTTCCTAAGAATGTTCCCAAGAATGAAAGAGTGGAATTAAACTTTTACTTTGAAGGGGCATTGGCCAAGGTGCACGTGACCTTCCCCTTGAGAGAAATCATCAAGGTACCATCTGTCAAAGAAAGATTTGATAATTTTTTCAAAGGATCAGATGGACCAATGGACCCACCTATTAAGATACAAGCTGATCACTTTAGGGTCTAGTATGATGAACACCCACCTTTCTTCATGACCTTAGTGATGAATAACAAGTTCCTTAACAATAGTATGCTGGATTTAGGGGAAGGTGCCAACATGATGTCTTTAAAGGTCATAAAACAATTGGGCCTAAAAGTCACATGACCTTGCAAGAATGTGTGTGGCTTTGAATCTAGATCCATACCCACACATGGGGTAATTGATAATGTGGAAGTATGCCTTGGAAGATACCCCGAGAGAATGATCCATATGGACATTGTAGTAGTAGATGTCCCATATGTGTGGGGAATGTTGTTGTCCAGGAAATTTGTTGCAATGTTGGGAGGCACTCTAGAAATGGATCTCACTTATATCAATGTGCCTATGAATGATGGAACAATAAGCCGTCTCCCGAATGTGCCAATGACCAAAATCCATGTGAAAGAGATTAGTGATCACATCAAAATTGATGAAGCACATGAGACAATCATAGAAAGTCTTCCTAAATGTTATCCTGATGATATGACTTTTTCTATGAAAGAAGACTTTGATCAAATACAATGGCCGAAGAAGGGGGATTATCAACAACTCCTAAACAAATACAAAGACAAGGAAGTTGGGGCTGTTAGATTTTTAAAGAAAGGAGAAGATAGCATATTGATCCAACTGTCCCAACAAGAAGTTTTCACAGCAGAGTCCCACCCTCCTCCCTCAAGATAGTACACCAGGGTTGTTCAAGAAACAACTAAGTTCAGAACCAGGGATTACAAAGAGGGAGACACAGTATGGATGTGGGACACAAAGAAGGGAGATCTCACTAATGTCAAAGGAAGCACACAATTTTGGCTTGGACCCTTTAGAGTTGGAATAAAGTTAGTCAATGATGCCTACTATTTTTCTACGTTGGAAGGAAGAAGGTTCCCATTACCATTTAGCAGGAACTTCATCAAACCCCATCAAGGGGAAGATACTTGACTTCATAGGTAAGTATAGGTAAGTAGGTAGGAATTTGCATTCATTGTATATATCATCTACATTTCATGATAGAATATTTGTATTTCCATTTGTATATATGATTTATTTCATTTTCTATACTATATGATCTAGGGGTGATATCCCCACCCCAAATAATTACTAATAGTATTATGTTGAGATCAATTTGGTAAAAGTTTATACCAGAGATGATGAGGTTCTCATGTTCTCTATGGTGAGTACATGTCCCCGATTTGGAGCCAGGTGTTATCCCCTAGCATAGGGATAACTAAGGAGATTATGTCTTGAGGTCCATAGGTCTTAGACATGGAGTACCGAGAGACATATCAACTTGAGCTTGGTTCTAGAGGGTCCATCCTTTTATTCTTTAGTGCCTTCACCTTGTAAGAAACAACAACAATATCCATCCCATAGGCCTGGTACTTTAGCAGAAATGGGTCTTTCTCCATGAGGTAATGATTCCAAGTATCATGGTATGTGTCACTCCGATTCTCAAAACATTTGAATATGTGAATTTGATTATTTTTACTTCTAACGTGTGATTGGAACTTATGCCTTTCCACTTAACCACACCTGAGGGGAATGACATGATGCCCTAGTAAAATGGTTCCCATAGGGTTTGAGTTTCCACTGGGGTGATTCATGAAAGATCATCATCCATTCCCATCATACTTACCAATTTTCATATTTTTCCTGCTCATTCATCCCATACACTAGTCCGAGCATTGGGTTGGCCAAACTAGTAGAGGGTTGTACCTTACCTTGTGGGAAGAAGGGGCTAAATTCCCATAGGTTAAAAGTAGCTGGAAAAAGATAAAATCTAAAATAATGAAACCTTCATATGCTTCGCCAAGGGATCCCCAAGAAATCAATAAAGGGTTTCTCAGTAAGAAACATAGGGACCCGTAAAAATAATAAATCAAGACCTAGTAGGAGGATAGGGGGTCTCATCACGAGCCAACCTATTAGGTCCATGGGCATGTAGCAGTATGACACTACCATTCAGATGGTCACCACACTAGGGTAGTGTCTCTTGGTGGAATAGCCAAGAGAAAGGGGGTCTCATCACGAGCCAACCTTCTCATTTCCGTGAAATGCTTGTGCGTAACATTGTCACCACTGGTCACCATGCCAGGGCAATGTCCCCTAACTAGTCTCTTGAAAGAAAAAAAACAAATAATGATAAAATATAAAAGGCATGAATGGGCTTGGAAAAATTTGCATCCATGACAAGGTGAAACTCACCCTCTACAGAGGCACCCATAGGTATCCCATACATTTCCCTATTATCAATGCACCCATTTATTAGATATCCCTTACCACCTCATCCTCTTACATGGATTGGATTTGAATTCGCCCGTAAACATCCCAAAACCAATGAGCACTAGCCCAATAGGACATCCTAGTGTCCCCTCTAAACCTGTCTTGTATACTAGTGTAACGTCTTTGAGCACTTGTCCGAGAAAGGGGGTTTCATGCACATGTTTAAACAACTTGATGATTAGATGTGATTGACATTACTATGATCCCTGTGACTTATGAGCCCATGGAGGGCGTACTTGTTGTTGTGGCAGGGCCACACCTGATGGACAAGTACATATGGGGAGATGATTAGTTTAGACCTCCATAGGGATAAAAATCCCACCAGATGTATGCTGCGACCATAGCCAGGGGCAGATACAAATCAAGGGTTTGCACCAGAGAGAGAGAGTGACGTTCCACCAGGGACAACCTGGAAGGCCTGGACCCAGGGGGGGTCTTTCCCGTTTCACCATGATGTAGAATTTTGAAGGCCCATTATGTCACCCATGTGACCCGTGATGTCACCCAACATTTTGGACACTTTGGAGGCAGTTGTGTAACAGTGGCACATGTGGCAGGATCCAGAGGCCCAAGGAGGCCTAACGTTTTTCTCCTGGAGGCTAAAGTTTCTCTGAGAAGGACTAACGTCACCATAAAGGGGAATGCATTCATATTTACAACTTTATTTAGGGTTTTATTTTGACATTTAATGTAAAAATTGGATATTACATGTAACTGGCCATGTCAGCCTTTTTGACCTAATTCTGGTCATTGAAACTGTATAAATAAGGGAAAAATCCCTTGTATTTTTTATCATCTTTCACTCACACTTAGTGAGGTCTGAAATTTTTTCCCTATATAGGGTTACTTGGCTTAAGTTTTAGGCACACTTGTTGAAGGAGGCTAAATTTGGAGTATTTTTGGCAAGTTTCTTGGTGGGAGCATTCAACTAGGGTTTTTCTTGATGATTCTTGATGTATGTAAGTAATATTTCTGCAATTGTTATTAATTGAATGGTTATGGTTATGTTTGTCTTGAATTTACATTAATATTGTGGAATTTCTTGTTTAAAACCCTAGGAAGTCTAGCACATGTTATTTTCCTAGCTTTAAAATCCTTCACCTACTAGATCTTGTCAAGAAGCCGATTTTCTCGAAGCATTTGCTAGAGCCTTGCCATTGCAACACCCTAGTATTTATTGCTTCATATTAGCCATTTTTTCTTCATCATTGAGTTAAAGAGGGAGGAACTAAAGCCTAGGGTTACCTACACCTTAGTATCTAGTTTCCCCTAGTGTTTGATAGTTGAAGCCTTGGGTTACCAACACTCCAACTATTAATCTCTCTTGTCTTTGACTCTCCTACTATCATCATTTTCCTTCAACATTTGCTATCGCATCATTGACTCCATTTTCCCCTAAAATCACTAGTCTAAGACTTCTGATTGAGTGATTGATAAAAAAAACCATCAAAACCTACACCTTGAGCTTCCTACTAACCATTTCTAACATTTGAGTAGCCTAACCTACTAACTCTATTGTTTCTGTTACTAAAGTAAGATACAACCATATTTTGCATCATTAAAGGCTTCTAAAAGAAATTGAAAATGTTGATTAATGCATTACCTTAATTGTTTCTGATGAATGCTAGCATTATGATGTTAATGATTGATTATTCTTGTTCATTTTGAAGCTTTTCTAAGGAATTTATTGTGAAGTATTGTCTTATAAATATTTCTGCTATACATTTCTGTTTACTTCATCATTATATCAGACAATTGATTTTATTGAGGAATTCTGTGGTTTATGAAGTGCTAACGACAAGTTGTACATGAAAAATATATAGTTTCTTGTTGCTTTGTTTCGGGAAGGTACATATTGATATATTATCACTTCATTGGTTATAAAACCAAGACTTTCTGATCAGTAGTGACTTGTGAGAGGGGAAATTTTAATATCCACCTTGACCTTTCCTTATCAAACCTAGGTCACCGGGGACGTCTCCCTTGGGCCTTCAACCCTAAAGGGAAAGAGGAATCCAATTGAGGTGACAGTGATTGGATAACCTCAAGTTACACCACTTTTCTCTTCATTACCCTTTAATTTGATCAAAGTACAAATTGCGCGATAACAATGTTAAATATGAATATTCTCCACCTCATACTTCTCCTTTTTCAAAACCTTCTATTATATAGATTGCATTTTCACCTATTAAATCACCTCTTACTTATCCTAAGAGTTAGATTCCTCATTTTCCAAATCAAATTGTAGGAATTAATCCTCCTCATAACAGAATGGATGCCATTGTGGCTACTAGGTATGCACCTTTAATACTTCCTCAAACAATGAGTTCTCTCCCAGTAGGAGATTTCCTTAAGTACATGACTAAATTTACTAGAGAGGAAGATATTACCACAGAAGAATATCTTGCTGCATTTTACAATTATGCAGATAATTTGAATATTGAAAATGAAGATGTCTGGATGAGAGTCTTCGTGCAACGCCTAGATGGAGAATCATAGAAGTGGTTCAGAAGTTTATCTCCTGGATTAATAGCTAGAATTAAGGCCTTGGATGCTGACTTTTTAAAGAATTGGGGTGACAAAAAATAATTTTTATATTACATTACATAATTTGGGGCTCTAAAATGAAAGAGGGTGAATCAATGTTATATTTTTCAAAAATATTTAACAAGATGTACAAAAAAATTCCTACTAAGATTAAATCCACTGATACCTTTGTTAAAATAACTTATGCAAGTACTTTTGACCCATGATTATATCTTTTATTGAGAGAAAGAAGGTCTACAACATTGGCCCTTATGCAAGATGTTGCACTAGAGGTTGAATCAAATATACTAGTAGCAGATAAGTTGAGGGGTACATATGACATAGATAGAAGGAAACAAAAAACATAAGCCTCATCTTCATATGCTTCAGGGATTGATCCTAAGGTTGATGAATTGACCAAATTGGTTAAGTCATTATCTACAAAGATGGAAAGGTTAAAACTTGAAAGGAGACAAGCTAATAGAAATCCTCAAGATTTTGGAAACATAAATGATTTCAGAAGGCCAAATTATACACCTCAAATTCTGCAAAGAGATCAGATAAATAGAGAGGATCAAAAAGTTAAAAATCCTCTATAGAAAAATTTGGTTGATGATGAAGAAGGAAATAATGAGGAGGCAGACCAATAAATTCATTGTTTAGGGGATACCACTGCCTCTTCTCATTTAACCCAGACTAATTATGAAGAGTCTTTAATGTGAAATCAGTTGAATGAGTTAAGTAAAGGAGAAAAAATCAATGAAGCTGAAAATAAGTATAATCTGAGATCAAAACAGAAGGAAGGAAAACCAAGTGCATCTACTCAACCTAAAAAGTCAGATACTCCTTCCAAGGCTATGGATGCACCGAATAAAGAAACAAGAGAACAAAAAAATCATTCATTATCAAGGATCTTGTTCAAGAGGTAATTGAAATCCAAAAACTCCACTCCTATTTTAATTTTGAGAATGAAATCCAGAAAATCAAGATTCATGTCCCACTTCTAGAATTGATGAAAAATGAATACTTTAAGAAATTTATCTAAAAAATGTTGCATATTGAATATTATTCCTCTTCAACAAACTCAATTGACTTGCAATATGATAATCCTACATTTATATTAGAACCACTGGTAGAAGACATAGATGATTCCTCTCCCCCGTTTTACACTTATTTGAATGTGCATGGAAAGATTTTGCACAATTATCTTATGGATTCAGGTGCATCCCATAAATTGATTCCCAAGGATGTCATGGATGAATTGGGTCTAGAAATTACTAAATAATATCATGACTTGTATTCTTTTGACTCAATAAAAGTAAAATGTCTTGGAGTTATTAAAGATCCATTTGTCACTCTTTTCCAATTACCTATGAAAAACATATTCATGGACATTGTAGTTGCAGATGTTCCTGCCAAATTTGGGATGTTGTTGTGTATATCATGGATCAATATATTAGGAGGGACTTTATAAAGATATCTATCTTATTCTACCATACCAGTGTTTGGGGATGAACACATGAGACTGTATAGAGAAGCTCAACTAGCATATATCATAAGTGATGAGAGAAACCCAAAAAATCATCCCATATATGTTGTTGATATTTATTTAAGGTATACTATTATTCATCTTACTAAGTTTCCTTGGTCACCATTAGAGATAAAAAATTAGTCATCGACAAAATGTGAAATAACTAGATAGGGTGTTGAAATGTGGAAGATGTATTTTGATGGTGCAACTTCCAAGGATAGTGTTGGTGCTGGAGTAGTGTTCATTTATCCCTCTCAATCTGTCACAACCTTGTCCTTCAATATTGAATTTGAAACAACAAACAATATTGCAGAATATGAAGCCTTAGTTTTGGGGCTTAGAACTGTAAAGGACATGGAAATTGAGGGACACTCAGTTTTTGGATATGCAGAGCTAATTGTGCATCAAGTTAATTGTGCATCAAGTAAAAAACAACTATTAAACAAAGAATCCTAGACTCAAAGATTATAGGAATGAGTTTTGGGACCTCATTGATTAATTATTCTCATCCTTCAACATATATTTTGTTCCCAGAGAGGCTAATACACTGGATGATTCCTTAGGTGTTTCCACCAGTAATTTTAAAATACCACCACCTCTAAAACCTAAGTATAATGTTGAGGTGAAATACAAACTTGCTATACCTAATAATTTCAAGCATTAGAAGATTTTTGAACATGATAAACAACTAAAGAGTTTTTTGGAAACAATAGATGAATTTTCTTCTCTACATATTGACCAAGATTGAGATGATGATAAAATATGCATACTGATAAATTTCTGAACAAAATTGCAGATCATAAAATTGTTCAGTTGCCTAGAAATCACATTCCTAAAGGACCGGTTCCTTTGGAAATACTGTTTGATAATAATGTTGTTGTTGTGAAGGTGAGTGGTACTAAAGAAAATACATATTTGATAGAATAAAATTTAGGCACTGAAGAAGAACCCAAATATGTTAAATTGTCCAATAGCTTGTCAGAAAATCAAAGGGATGAATATGTCAAACTGTTGAAAGAATTTTCTGATGTTTTCACATGGAAGTATGAAGACACAGAAAATTATGATACTAGCATCATTGAGCATAGGATAAATTTGAAATATTTCACCAAACCTTTCATACATAAACTCAGGTAGATTAACCCCATGTTATTACCTATTATGGAAAAAGAGGTCAAGAAATTGCTCGATGCCCAAATCATTATAAATTTGAGGTATTCTTATTGGGTAGCTAATTTGGTCCCTATTGGAAATAAGAATGGTGAGATAAGGCTTTGTGTTGATTTTAGGAATTTAAATAGGTGTTCCAAAAAAAACAACCACCCCTTACCAAAAATGGAACATATCTTGCAAAGGATGATAGGATCAGTAAGGATTTCAATGATTGATGGGTTTTCGGGTTACAATTAGATTTTTGTGTTACCATAGGACAGAGAAAAGACAAAATTTACCACTCCTTGGGGTACATTCATGTATTCCAAGATTCCATTCGGTCTCATGAATGTAGGGGAAACTTTCCAACGTGCAATGGACATTGCATTTATTGGAGAGAAAAACAAGTTTGTGGTTATTTATTTGGATGATATTATAGTGTTTTCCAAGTCTAATCAAGAGAATTACCATCATTTAAGGAAGGTGTTTATGAAGTGCATAAAGTATGGGTTGTCCCTAAATCCCAAAAAGTCTCTTTTTTCCATGAAGCAAGGTAAGTTGTTAGTACACATTGTCTTAGCTGAAGGAGTAAAAATTGACCCAAATAGAGTAGAGGCTATCAAAACCCCTTCTCTTCCAAGGTCTAAGAAATAAATTCAGTCCTTCTTAGGTAAGAAAAATGTTTTAAGGATATTTATATCTAACTTTTTCAAGTTAGTGAAATTCATCACCGCCATGCTGAGAAAAGGAAAGGAAGTAAAATGGACACTACAAGCCAATATTTATTTTGAGAAAATAAAAAAAGAACTGATTGATGCTCCTATTTTGATCAGTCCTGACTACTCAAAGGAATTTTTATTTTTTCTTTTTCCTCCAATGATACACTAGTTGTTGTCCTTCTTCACAAGAATTCATATGGAATGGAGAAACCTATCTCTTTTTTCAGTAGGGCCTTGAGAGATGATGAATTCGTATAGGACATTATGGATAAACAAGATTATGCTTTAGTAAAAGAGCTTAAAGATTTCAAGGTATATGTTCTTCATTAAAAAAACATTGCTTATGTTCCTTCAATTTCTGTAAAGAAATTTTGATTCAGACTGATATAGATGGGAAAAAAAGTAAGTGGATTTCTAATATTTTAGATTTTAATCTTGAGGTGAAACCCACCAAGTTGGTAAAAGGTCAAGGTTTGGATAGATTGCTATCTAAATCCAATTGTAAGGAATTGGGAGTAAATTTTATGAATACCAACTCTATAAATCAAAAATATGATATTCCTAACAACAGCTTGCAAATCAACTTAAAATTGGCAGAATGCAGCTGGTACAAGGACATCATCTATTTCCTACAAAATCTACAACCTCCCACTGGACTTGAGAATACCAAGGTAAGAGCTCTGAAACTTAAAGAAATCAAGTATTGTATTGTTAATCATATTCTGTATTGGAAAGATCCTTCAAGGATTCTTTTAAGATGTTTAGATCTAGAAGAGGTAAAATAAATCATGACTGAATTTCATGAGAGTTTATGTGGAGGTCATCACTTCTAGAGAACCACATCATACAAGATACTCAGAGCTAGGTATTTCTGGCCTAATTTTTTCACTGATGTGTGTGCAAAGATCAGGACATGTGACAAATGTCAGAAATTCTTAGGTAAACAACAACTCAAGTCTTTTCCTCTGAATCACATAGTGGTATATGGCCCTTTTTAGTAGTGTGGATTAGACTTTATTGGGGAAATTCATCCATCCTCAAGTGGCTAGAACCATTGGATTATGACTACTACATATTACTTTACCAAATGGATAGAAGCCATTCCCACTAGGAATGCAACACACAAAGTAATTATTGGTTTCTTGGAAGATATTCTATCAAGGTTTGGTTGCCCAAATAAAATTGTCACTGATAATGAAAAAACCTTTAAAGCTGAGCCCCTGGTAAAGTTTTGTGAAAAACTTGGTTTTCAACTTATCCACTCCACTCTATACTACCCTCAGGGTAATGGATTAGTAGATTCCTCCAATAAAATCTTAGTAAAAATTATCAAAACGTTGCTGGAAGACAATAAGAAGTCACGAGAATCTAAGTTGAAGTTTTCCCTTTGGTAAGATAGAGTAACCACCAAAAGGTTAATTAGAACCACACCATTTCAACTGGTTTATGGAACTGAAGTTGTTTTCCCTGGTTAGTTAGCTTTACTTGTGGAAAAATTTATTCAAGATCAAGAAGGGGAACTAGATGCCATGATCAAGAGGATGCATCAACTTGTGGAAATACAACAAACCAAAGAGCAACTTTTTGACAAAGAACAAAGTCATCAACAAAAAATCAAAGAAAGTTTTGACAAGAAGGTGAAGAAGGAGTATTTTCATCTTGAAGACTTGGTACTCAAGTTGGATGCTGAGAGGCAGGGTAAATGAAAACATGATAAATTCGAATCCCTTTGGGTTGGTCCTTTTAAATATCCAAAGTTTTGAAAAATAATACTTTTAAGCTACAAAATTTGGAATATGCTGAAATTTTTGGTGGCCCAGTCAATGGGCATTTTCTCAAAAAATACTTTTTCTAAAAGCCACGAGTGTCTTATATTTCACTATAAATACTAGTCTGTTAGTTAGTTCTGTTTTCTTTAATAATGATTCCTTTCCAAATGGATAAGACAATGGAACTACAATGTTCTTGGAGCCTCACAGGGAGGTCTCCATCCCCTGTGGAGCCAGATGTTAGCGCACATGATGTGTAGGGGTCAATTGTTTTTTAATTTTTCTAGTTTTGAGTCATAGGGTCTTTTTATTTTTTAGGTTTTGAGTCATGTCTTATGTCAATAAATAATTTTAGATGCTTTCATGAGCAAATAAATTTAACCTTAGTCCATGTAAGAGTCTTGGTGTCATGATAACATTCATCATCATGAAAGAAATAGGGGTCAACATTGGTCACACCCTTGGTCTTAAAATTATCATTATCATCTGTCTTTTCTCAAAGGGATGTACAAAAGGTTCCTTATGTCATTTTAAACCGTTTGAGGGTCAAATCAAGTGTCAAGTCTACTTGCTGCAAACTCACCTGAAAGTTCGCAGTGTATCAAGAAAGGACCTCATGCACTAATCACACATCATTATACCTTGGAAACATGTCAATGGATATATTATTATTTTCAGTGGCTTTAATTCATCATGTTCTTCTGGTCGGTTTCAAGAAACATGTCTATCAATTTGAATGAAGTGCACTTCCAATTGGTTTGAAATATGGCATTGCAAACTGGTTGTAGTATATGGAAGTGGAATGAGTGCTTCCAACAAAATATTAGTCTATCTCATGAGACAACAATTGAAGTTTCAGATATACCAGGTACTCTTTTAATGATTGTGTGTTTTCTAAAGGTTTATAGTATTGGTTTGTAGTTGCTATCATTTTTTCTGCACTGCAAACTGTTGCATATTATCTACGCTACAAAATCCTTTCACTGATAAAAAAAACCTACAATATTGGTATCCTAAACCTTGGAAATTTCAAGTTTCCTACTTTATACCAAAAAGATCAATTTGCATCTATTTCTTCCAACAGTGACCTTATCCACTACATTTTTTGATGATGCTACAAACTGTACGCGTTTAGGGCACTACGAACCCTCTGTTTTCTGACTAGACCAAACCTTCCTTGAATGTTCTTCACTCAAGCCTGAGGTTTATCTCTTTCAAGTTCATTTTCCTCTTTATACTTGTGAAGTTTTATAAACATTTTTTTAAAATCTAGTCCGAAACTGTGCACTGAGAAGTTGCGCTGCAACTCAACCATGCGTTGCGAATCCTTTGTTTTATGCAAAGTTGCTACAATGTTTTCTTGAATACAACCTCATCCAATTTGGGATTCTATTATGTTCTTCTCATATCCTACTTGCAGCTTGTTCATCCTCACACTGTTGCTGTGTATGCTTATTTTATTCAAGTAAACCCTAAATTGTGCAATTTCTATCAAAACCCCTAATTTTCCTATTTTTAGCGTATATTTGATAACAAAATGTTATAAGAGGGTAAACAAAGTTTTCAAAACAACTATCATGGATAGTTAACAAGGTACGAAGGTTCACAAAGGGGTAGAAATTGTCAGGGCGGAGCCACATGACATACAACTTATAAATTTTGAACCATTTTTCAAGGAGGCATTCCAAAGAGTGGGTTGCCTGAATTTTTGTGAGAAAATGAAAAGAGGACATCTTGAGGTAGCTAAACAATTTCCACTCAATTTTAGTGGGACAAAGACTAAGGTGGGGGCACTGGAGTTTGAAGTCTCTGAGAAATATATTTCTATATCCATAGAGATACCTGATTGTGGTGAAAAGTGGTTTAAAGCCATGTCTTTGAATTCTACTTTCTCTAATGAATTCCTAAAACGTGAATATCAAGGAGACAACCTATCCAAGGGAGTGCCAGGAAGTCACATGCTATAGTATTTTGACAAAGTTCTCATAGTTATTCAAAGGTACTTCACTTGTGAAGGAAGGTTCAATATGGTTTATCAATACCATTTCAGATTTCTACTACACTTTACTGGGAAAGAGTCTATGAATCTTCCCTTTATCTTTTCAGGAGTATTGGAAATATGTCATATATGGTCCAAGCTAAATCTAAGTAAGTGGATACCGATGTTTTTCACTCTGGTTTAATCAATATGCTAGTATTGGAAGAGTTGAAGAAAACCAATACTGACTGGGAGGTTTTCCTAGCCACATCAGGTTTTCAGCTAGATGTTTTTCACACACCACATTCCAAAATACAAACACCTACTATTGTCGAGAATACCATGCACTTAGAGTTAAGAAAAAAGGGAAGATGACCAGTAGTGATACATCCATTCAGATTACTGATAAAACAGTTGAAGGTGGTCCCTCATAACTTCCTGATAGAGAAGTTTCTCCTGTGGCATAACCTACACCTATGGAGATATCATCAAGTAAAATAAGGAGTTTGAAGGGTAAAACAATTGTCTTTTCCCCACCTCTTGTTACATAAATAATCAATCCTAGAAGACCTTTCACTAGATCAACAACTAAGAAACATATTCTTGTGGAAGAGGGTACATCAAAAGCCTCAACTTAGAAAAAGGATAAAACTCAGCCTTCCAAGAAGCCAATAAAGATTATTGATATCATCACCCCTTCTCATGAAAGTAATCCTACTTTCAAAAGACTCAAGAGGAAACTTAGGGATACAAGAGCTGAAAATGACAAATTGAAGAACGAAAATCTGGAGGCTCGAATCAAGCTAAAGAATATTAAATTTATATGAGGAGACTATTGATAAAGCAATATATTTTTCTAAGATATCCATACCTCTACATAGGAAGCATAATAATGTGTATAAACAAAAGAGAAATTGCCAAGATGAAATGAGGAGGTTGAAAGCAGAATTGCAGCCCTTCAAGGAGAAGGTAGAAAAAATGAATTTGGTTATGTTAGCTTGTGTGGCTACTAGAAGAAGCTCTAGGAAAAGATGAATAACATATATTATTTTTACATCAACATCATTTTTTCTGTGGTTCAATTTTGCACATACTTATAACCCGAGTAATGATTTTTGTCTTACGCTGAGGTGGCCATATTCATATGAATTATCCAAAGGTTACTGGATGTTTTAAAATATTGTAGCAGGCTCTGGAAGGGTTTCCCAACTTTTTTGAAAGTTTTAAAAAAGTTGAAATTATTTTGGATGTAAGAAAACACCTACAAGAAAGTTCACAGTGCATGATGTCAAAGGTGTTGTGAATTGGTTGTTTTAGGACAATTTGAAACACAGGTGTTGCAAAATGGGTGTCACGAAGATTTTGAGTTGATGAGGATTGCTAGATGTCAAATTGAGTTCAGATAAGCTTATTAAATATCAGTTGCACATCAAGGGCCACCTGCCTCAAAGATCTTCCTGTAGTAAAACCACAGTACTTTCCTTTAATGATGCCAATATTTTCCTGGAGTATAGCATTTTTGTTACCTTTCTATTATGCACCTAGTGCCACATCTTTCTTAGGCATACAATCCTATTTAGAAGCCAGACGACGAATTATAGAGATATTTTTGGATACTTTGTTATTTAAGATGCATTGTAACTCTATGAGAGGGTTCAAATGGTTAGGATGTGAGACTCTTATCTTTAGTTTTGAACTGCTACATAGTTTCCAGATGTATGTATCAGATTCAAGAATTTTTAATAGTGAATGATTAGTTTCCTTTTCTACTGTCACCTCTGTGTTTCATTCTCACTTTGATGTTAGATGTTGATGAAGGATTCATTATTATACTTGTTCTGTACAACAATAAATGATTTATTTCTTGTAATTCATGCAATTATGATCATTTTTCTCTCTCTTGTTGATTAGGAGGTTCTTATCCAATGAAATTTCTGCTATATGTGTTTCAGAACTACTGGATGTAATATGATGCATGTATCTCATAATATTCCTTGCTAAGTCTTCCATCTTCCCATTGATATCTCTAAACACTGATTTGAAGGTATTCAAAGCCTTTCTTGTTGGTGTGAATTTTATGGAGGTTTTTTGTTGATATTATAAACTGAGTATCACACCCATTTTATACACATTGAAAACGTTTTTATCTTTTCTGATGGGTATTAGGCTCACACCTAAAGTAGTCTAGGTGATACTTCTAGTGATAACAAGATGGTCTGCACTCGACCAAACATTGCCCATGCAGTGGGAGTGTTGAGTAGGTACATGTCGACACCTGGAAAGGAGCACTGGACATCTGTCAAAAGAGTATTCATGTATTTTTGTGGCATAAAGGAATATGTTATATGATACCAAGGAAGACCTGGAGGTGACATTGGTAAATTAGATGTACATGGCTTCGTCTACACCGACTAGGCTGGAGACCTGGATCGACAGAGGTTGACCAACATATATGTCTTCAAGATGTTAGATGGAGAAATAAGATGGATGAGTAAGAGACAAGAGGTCTTAGCCTTGTCGACAACATAAGCTGAATACATGACAATCACTCATGGAAGAAAATAAGCGATATGGATTCAAAGGTCATGTTCAAGAATCAGGTTTGAGAAGAGAGCCATGAAGGTAAGTTTCGACAGTCAAAGAGAAATATTTCTAGCAAAGAATCCTAGTTATCATTCAAAGACTAATCACATTTATGTACAATACCATTTCGTAAGAGATATGGTGGAAATTAACAAGGTTCTGCTGGAGAAAGTAGACTCGTTGACCAAGTCTATGAGTGCTGTGAAGTTCTCTTGGTGTAGAGAGGCAATGGGACTTTTTTCCCTGGGTTTTTGAGCGAACATTCAAGAATCTTTTGTTTCAAAAAATAAGACAACAAGTGGGAGAATGTTGGGTTGTTATATTATTTGTAGTAAAAGTATAGTCGAGGTGAATTGACTAACGATCGAAGTCGAGGTGGATCAACAACATGTCGAAGTCGAGGTAGATCGAAAACAAGTCAAAGTTCTAGAAAGTCGATCGGGTAAATTAGAAGTTGAATATATCGAAGGAAAGTCAACCAACAAGAGGTCGAAGTGAAGGCGTGAGACAAATGAATAGAGACCGAATGAAGGCTGACCAGTAGTTGATTGATAAACCCGAATTGGAGTCGGCTATAACATAATCTTGGGATTTGTGGGATTTGTAGCCAATTATATGCATGGATATGTAATCATTTTTGGGTGCCAATATTTAGGGTTTTTCCTATTGTAATGCCTATAAATAGGTGTGTTGTAAGGACGTAAAGGCTACTATTGTAAGGTGATCATAGAATGCACTTTTGCAGGTTAACGCATGTGTAAGTGTAGGTTGTTGGTCATGTATATGTAAGTCAAATTGGCTATAGGGTTTTTCTTTCCTGTGTAAGAGGGTATGGTGTCGATTGGGTCTTAGGTGTGGACCAAGGTTATACATGTAACATTTTATTCTAAATGAATAAGACAACAAGAGAATAGAACACTCAAAGGAATGTTGGTTTTTCTAGTTAAGGGTTTCCAGGGTAAAATCTCAGTGTACTGTGTGATTGCTTGTGTCATTTGATTTCTTGATTAAATTATTCTTCTATTATGCTAGGATTAGTGTGGAAGTGTTATGCATTTCCTGACATGTGTCATTAGAGCGATGTAATAATTTGGCGAGTATATCAGATCTTTATTTTCCAATCTTGAATATGAGAACTAAACCCCAGGTACATTAAGAGTCATAAGGAAAAAAATTCTTTAAATATCACGATAAAGAATAGCGAGCAGTTCCATAATAGAGAGAGAAATATTCAATGGCCATAATTTTGATCTTTGGAAGCTTAAAATGGAATATCTTCTTGTGGATTGAGAACAATGGACAATGGTATATCCAGGTACCTAGTCGATAGGCATGTCAATGGAAGAATGGGAGAAACTCAAAAGAAAAGTAAGAAGTATGATACAACTTTGTCTTGCCAATTTAGTGTTGTTGAATCTCTTGGGTGAAGATTAGACCAAGAAATTGTGGGACAAGTTGGGAATATTATACCAGTCAAAATATCTGGTAAATAAGTTTTTTCTTAGAAAGAAACTATATCTTATGAGGATGAGTGATGGGAGTTATATGATTGAGCATTTAAATGCATTTAACACCGTGTTAAGCCAGTTATCATATGTGAATATAAAGATCACTAATGAGGATAAGTGTATCATCCTATTATGTTCTTTTCCAGACTCCTAGGATAGCTTAGTAATGGCTATTAGGAGTAATACAACCACACTAGTGCTAGAGGATGTGTTTGCTTCTCTGTTTTTGGAAGAAATGAGAAGAAAGAACATGGAAGGATAGACCAAAGATGTTCTAGAAATGAGGGGTGAATCAATAGACAGAGATAAAGTCAGATTATCTGGTAGAAATTTCAAGTCGAAGGGAAGATCTAAATCCCCAATTTAGTCGACGCGAAGATGATGGAAATGTAGTAAAAATGGGCATTATAAAAAGGATTGTAAGTCGAAGGAAACAAAAGGCAGTGTTGTATTCAACGAGAAGCAATTGACTGAGAGAAAGATGACCTTAGAGAAGGGAGGTGATGTGTACCTAACGTCGACCAGTACACATTCAGATCAATATGGTTGGTTTATCGACTTAGGGGCCTCCAATGATATGACACCACGTAAATAATGGTTGTGTGAATATGAATGATATGATGGGGGTGATGTGTTCTTGGGGGATGAATTGACAACCAGAATTGTTGGATGGTGAAGAGTTCGACTGACACTGCAGGATGGAAGGAAAAAAACCCTTCCAGGTGTGCTACACATTCCGGGTTTGGAAATAAACCTGATATCTGTCAACAAGATGGGTGATGCAGGTGTGTATACTCTGTTTCATAAGGATTCATGCAACATGGTTAGAGGTGAGATGGTATTAATGAAAGGAGTTCTAATTGGTACCCTGTACAAGTTATTAGGGAATTTCAACTCAAATGGATGCAATAACATTGTTTCTCCTGAAATTCACTTGAATTCCACTCGAACTGACTCGATGTCGAAAAAAATCGATTGGACTCGAGCCAAGTAGGTTCAAACTGACTTGACAAGACATGATGAACTCGAACCAACTAGGTTATCACACGAGAGAATGGGACACATTGGAGAAAAAGTACTTCGAGCTATGCAAAGAAAAGGTATGTTCAAAGGTTTTCCTGATTGTGGTTTAGAAGTCGAATTTTGTGAACATTACATATATGAGAATTTTTTTTGGGTGAGGCTCCCATCTGGAGTGACAAGGGAAAATGGGATTCTAGAACTGGTGCATAGTGATGTGTTTGGCTCGGTTACAGTGCCTTCACTTGGTGTATCCCTATACTATGTCTCCTTCATAGATGATTTTACAAGAAGACATGGATATATTTCCTGAGGAAGAAATCATATATTTTCGAGAGATTTAAGGAGTTTATGGCTCTTGTGGAAAACAAAACATAGAAGAGGATTAAAATGTTGAGAATTGACAATGGTGGTGAATTATGTGGAAATGAATTTGATCAATTTTGTAAGTAGTGTGGCATAGCACACCAAAATACCACACCATATACCCCACAAAAAAATGGATTTTCTAAGAGTATGAATAGAACATTGATGGATAAGGCAAGGAGCAT
>ML838903.1:0-11002 GCA_009831015.1 Picea engelmannii
GAACAACACAAGGTATAACTCAGAAAATGAGAATATTGGATAAGAGGAGTTGGAGTACAGGGCGTCAGAGGAAAATGTTCCTAGGTCTCCCAGGAGAAAAGCACCTAGAGCAGTGCAAGAAGAGCAAGCCAATGAAGATATATTATTGGGCTCACATCAAACAATTCCAAAAATAATGGTAGGATCTAAGTCTTCAAAAAACTCAGGAGGAAATGTTGTCATTAAAGAAGGTTCCCACTAAAAACTCCTAAATAATGAAATTGGTCTCCCAAAACTGCAGGGGTTTAGGCAGTGACCTCGAGCTTATGGTTGTCAGAGGTTTATTTTGAACATAAAAATCTTAAATACTCCTGATTCAAGAGACCAAAATGAGCGTGGATGAAGCAATCAAATTTGGAAAAAGTATGTGGAGTTCAAGTGATGTTATAGTTATAGATTCCAAAGGTGCCTATGGGGGTTTGTGCACTATATGGAATAAATCTGAGGTAATTTTAGAGTTTACTTTCAATACTCAACATTGGATTCTAGATAAATTTAGATCCCAACGGCTAAATAGATTTTTTGTAGTCATTAATGTTTACATGCCAACAAATCCAATGAAAAAATCAATTTGTTGGAGATCCTTACAAAGACTCAAAGACATTGAATTTGTCATGGATTGTATTCTAGCTGGGGACTTTAATGTTATCAGGAATAGCACGGAAAAAAGAGGAGGGTTCTTTGGTCGGGACCCTTTCTGTGAAAAAATGGAGGAACTTCTGGTGGATTGGGATATGTTCGACATAAATCCTCAAAGAGGGAGGTATAATTGGTCAAACCTAAGATTAGGTCCAGGACATATGGTTGCCATTTTAGACCGCTTTCTAATACACAGTAATTTTCCCAACATAAACTCTTTTATTAAATATTATATCCTTCCCTCTCTCATTTATGATCACAATCCAATCTCTTTGCACATTCATGAAATTCCTAAATATGGGTTGCTTCATTTTCATTTCAATCCTATATGGCTCAATCGTCCTTAGGTGTTCTCTTTTGTAGAATTGACTTGTAAAACTTGGGTTCTAGGCACTCATGTTTTTATTTGGGAGCAAAAACTCATTATGGTTAAGCAGGTTCTCAAACTTTGGGCGAAAGCCTCTTTTAATCAGCCAGGAAAGGAGAAAGAAGAACTTAAAATGAAGTTAGATAACTTCCAAAAAGATCTTGAAAATAAAGATATTATTGTTCAACTGCAAAATGAAGAACTTAATCTGCAAATTCGTTATTAAAGGGTTGTTAGATGTGAAGAAGAACTGTGGCGATTAAAATTGTGTAGGCTTTGGCTCAAGTTTGGGGATAGAAACACAAAGTTTTTCCATAAACAAGCCAAAACTAGGCAGTCCAAGAACAATGTCACTGGCATCATCCTTGAAGATGGAACCTAGGTTTCTAATTTTGCTTGTATTAAAGCGGCTGGCAAAAGTCATTTTGCAGATCTTTTTTCTAAGCACGAAGAGGTGGATCCCTCTAATGTGATCTCAATGCTTGAGCATGTCCCCTCCCTCATTTATAATGAAGAAAATTCGACCCTTACTCAACCAATTTTTGAAGCTGAAATCTTTTCTACCATATGGAGTTTGGGGTCGAATAAAGCCCCAACACTCGACAATTTTTCAATTTCTTTTTATAGCCATTTATAGGATTTAATCAAATATGATTTAAAACATCTGTTGCTATATTCACATAAATATTTAAGATTAGGGGGGAACACCAGCTCTTCCTTTCTATCCCTAGTGCCTAAAGAAGCCGATATCACTTCCTTTGTTAGATTTAGGCCCATCTCCTTGTGCAACACTTCATATAAAATTCTCACCAAAATCATAGCTTCCTGGTTAAAAGAAATTCTCCCTAAATTCATCTCTCTCAATAAGGATGTTTCATGCAAGACAGGCAAATTATGGACAACATAGTGTTGGTTCAAGAAGCCATACATTCAAGCGTCAAGGTAAAAGAAAAAGGTATTGTCATTAAATTGGATATGGCTAATGCATTTGATCATGTCCTGCATGTTTTTATATTTCAAGTTTTAGAACATTTTGGTTTCAATCCTCAATTCATAAAGTGGGTGTCTTCATGTATAAGCGGACTTTGGATAACTCCTTTGGTGAATGGAAGGCCAACAGAGTTTTTTCAAATCAGTAGAAGACTTCGCCAAGGCTGTCCACTTTCTCCCCTTCTCTTCATCATTATGGTTGAAGCTTTAAGAAGGAAATTAGAACGTGAAAAATTGGATGGGAACCTTTTGGGACTTCAAATAGCTCGAGGAGTCGACAATCTAAATCACTCCCAATTTGCAAATGACACCCTCTTATTGGGTGGAGCTTTGGTGATTATTGCCTCTCGTTTTAAAGTGGTGTTGGATTCCTTTCTCG
This sequence comes from Picea engelmannii, assembly GCA_009831015.1. NCBI lineage: Eukaryota > Viridiplantae > Streptophyta > Pinopsida > Pinales > Pinaceae > Picea > Picea engelmannii. The sequence goes on from ML838903.1 coordinate 2,415, forward strand.
ATGCTTCAAGGGGAACAATTAACAATAGAAAATGTTAGATTATGGGTTGGAACACTCCCCCTCATGAGTTGGGTGTGATTTCTAGGATATTTCAATTTTCAGTTGCTAAAAAATGAGCTTCCTTTTGATACCTTGGAATTCCAATTTCTCTGAAAAATTACACATCTTAGGAATGGCTGCCCATTACTGAAAAGATAAATCAGAAGTTTATCCAATGGGGTACCCAATGGTTAAATCCTTCTAGAAGAATTGTCCTCATTAAAGCAGTCATGTTGGCTCTATCAATGCTCTTCTTTATTAGCTCCTAAAGGGATATCCAATCAAATGTCTATGAAGCTAAGGGAATTTCTTTGGAGATGAGGGGAAATTAATAAAAAAAAAATCACCCAGTGAACTGGAACCAAGCTTGGTGAACTGAAACCAAGTTATCAGTCCCAAGAACAGGGATAGACTAAGAATAAGGAACCTTGAGCTTATGGATAAGGCCATGGGAGAGAAAATGTTGTGGAGGCTTGTTTCAAGGAAAACAACATGGTGGAAAAGGGTGTTGCTCAAAAAATATTTCAATGGTCCAAGGCAACGGTGCTTAGAAAATCCTCCAAAAGTCGCCCAGGGCTCTTCCATATTTATGCTTCTTCTTGCAATCAAATCCACATTTATTGAAAACTTGTCCTTGACTCCTAGGAATGATCAATGTATAAATATATGGGAAGAAAAAATAATGGCTCTCTTCGCAGTAGGATCTGGATCCTCTGCAATCACGGATGAAGGATCGTGGATTTCTCACTCTATATGACATATCAGTATGGTGTGAATCTTCAAGGAATTGGTTGAGCTGAGAATCACTCTCTCTTCTAGTTCCCCTTGTTCCTTTATATAAATCACTTATCTTTTCTCTACATGGATGTGCTCCCTGGAACATAAGACATGTTGATACCCATGGCTGGAGTGGTTCTACTTACTTCGTGAACAAGGGATATCATGTTTTTCTTGAGGCTTTTGTCTCTTTTCCTTGTTCTGGCTCATGGGCATCCATTTGGAACAATGATGGATTGCTCAAAATAAACTTTTTTTTTTGGTTTCTTGCTCATAGGAAAGTTCTAATTTATGAAAAATTGTGTAAATGCGGTATTGCAGAACCCTCTCATTGTTCTCTCTATCTAAATAAGGAGGAATCCTCTCAACACTTATTTGTGGATTGTTGTTATGCGAAGGAAGTATGGTCAAGGGTCTTAGATAGTTTGGGGCACAGGTTTAATTGGCACAATTCTTGCTCGGATTTCTTTGCTCGGTGGTGGAAACGATATCGAGGAAGCTTTAAGCAAAAAGTACAACTTAGACAAATCTAGGAAGCCTTTCCCAAGTATGTTTGCTATAGTATTTGGCTATCTCGCAACAAAACAATTTTTCAGGAAGAAAGGAGGCATCCCATGCAAACAACGATCAAAACCCTCTATTTATTGACAGGATATATGCAACTACGTCTGAGCTGCTCGGATCAGGAATTAGATGATTGTGAGCAACACTACATGAATTAGTTCAATTCAGGGTCCACTTAGTCTATTAATAAAAGATGGGGCAATAAATTACCTAAATGGGTTATCAGGCTTCCAAATCATAAATTCAAGGAGTGGCTTTCTCAACAACAGTCCAATATTCTTTTTTTCGATGGGGCTTCTCGGAACAACCAAGGGGTGGCAGGTGCAAGGGGGATAATTTGTGATCCTGAAGGGAATACTTTTGTCCATTACGCTTGGGGATTAGGTAATGTTTCAAACATCTACATAGGCATATGCTTTGTGGCAGGGCATCAGGCTTGCAAAGGCAAAAGGAATTTGGAAGATCATTATTTTGGGTGACTTCATGCTCGTGATCAGGGCTATAATCAAACAATCTGACATCAGAAATAATGTCTTCCTAGGGGTAATATCTTTTACCCTTGTCCGTATTTCCGAGTTCAAAGACTATAACATTTTTCATATCAGGTGTGAGTATAGCAATGAAGCGGACCACTGGGCAAAGTATGCTTATAGCTTAGGAGAAGGTGAAATTATTATCAATGGTGAGAGGGAGTATTTTCATATTCCATGGTTTTTGATGGGGTTATATAATTCATGTGGCAAGTGGCATTGCACGTGTTGGTTCGGACACATGATCAGTTGCCTGGTACTTTCTCTCCAAGCCATAATTAATGCTCTCATTTAAGATGCCTTGTGCATACATTGGTTTGTCGAAATTCGGTTGCATTCATGAATTTCATCCCTCTTCATTACTCACGGTTAGGAGCTTATGATCTCATTGTTTTGAATTATGGAGCAATTCAATTAATTTTTTTGGACTTTGTGTCTTTGACCTTTGCAAATGTAGACTTCCCTTTCCTCTCTGGGTTCTCCTTCTTGAACTGCGGTTTTGATTTGGGGACTAGCAATCTGGAATGTTTTGTAAATTGTATTGTCAACACTTTGCATAGTGTGTTAGAAGTTGGTAAGAGGAGCTATAATTCAAGTTGGTTCCCGCTCTTTGGTTTGGATAATTTGGTTATTGAGGAAGACAACTTGTGGATGGAGGATTCTTATGTTTATGCTCTGGTATTTGAAGTTCAGTCTGACCTTCTTTTTTTTGGTAGAGAGTTTGCATTGGGTCTTTGCAATTGTGTTTGCTTTTATGGTAATGGGTGTGTTTATGGGCCTAACAGTTATGGAAGCAATACATGCACACATTTTTTAAATTTTGGAACCAGGGAAGTGGAATGTTTGTGAGCTATTGGTATTAAAAGCTTTCTTGCCTCTATTTCGACTAATTTTGACAGTAAAGAAATTTGTGGCTTGGGGATTGATTATATTGGTTGTAGTGGTGTCTTGTTTGGTCCCAACATGGAACCTACTTGGAGGGAAATTAAACAAATCCTCTGACGCCACAAGGAAATCTCTGAAGCAAATCATTCTGCCCTCCACCCGCTATTAGTCAAAGTGGGAAACCTAGAACAATCATTCATCCAACGCATTGAGATCTTGGACACAGAGTGTCATTTTATGAGAACATTGGTCCTGTTATAACATACTCAATCCATTTCCATCAATCAAGTGTCAACAACTTCTCACCATGGAAATAAGGAGGAGGGGTCTTAGTGTTGCAACAATGGAAGCAGAAGAAGAATCTCCACTCCAAAGTGGAACACAAGAGGTCCCATACCATGAATTAATTTTTGATTGATGTACTTCAAAATTGTTTTTTTGTTGGGACAGTTTGTTAAGAAATTTTGCTATCAGACAATGTGCAATTTTCTCATGGAAGTATGTTTTATAGCTTATTAGCAGTCTAAGAAATATTGGCTATAAGCCAAAATTTTGTAATAGATCTGTTGGATTTTGTTGTTTGCCTCGACAAAACTGTTTATATGATATTAGAAAACAAAGATCTCACAAAGGGAAATGTAGAACACTTAATTCATCATAGACAAACTACAAATAAAATAATTAAATTTCATTAAAGAAGTTTTGAAAATTAAAAGGAACGAACCAATGCTTTTATTCTATTTATGAAGAGATTTGAAAGAGCAAATCTCAAGGAAGAAGAGATTTTGTATTTCTTGTTAAGGATCGTGTCATTTTCTAACTGAACTATTCAAGTGGGTAGTAGCGGTTATTCCTTGTTTTATCCACTTTTGCATTTGGGCACTTTAATTATGAAGTGGGAAATCACTTTTTTAACGTGCTTTGTCAAATTCTCAGATTTCTATGATAAATTTGTAGTGTTCTATCCAATAAATATGTGGGGTTGGGGTTATGTATCTTAGTCACGTAGAGTGCTAATGGTAGCTAGTCTGGATGATCATTGCCACCATCTGAGCATAAGATCCAAACTATAGTTGTGTCGATTAAGGATTTTTTAATTTAAATCTTATTCTTTATAAATAAATAAAAATTAATATAATAAAACCTTCAATGCAATATAATCCCTCAACTAAATCTTATTTTTTATAATATTAATATTTATTTTTAATGTAATAAAACTTTCAATGCAATATAATCCCTCATCTTCTAAGCTACCATGCATCACTTGTTATGTGTTATTAATGGATATATCCTCTCGATCTCAAAAATTGTGCTATTGAACGAATGTTAGAACGTTAGAACCACCACTAAAAAACACTTAGAAAGGTGTGTAGAAAGGGAATATATCGCTTCAAATTATTGCTTTAATACTCCCCTCCTTCCCTCTAGAATTAAATTGACGTCAAGATAATGTCTTGCAGTAACTACTACATATAGTTTGATCCTTCAATCGACACATAGCTCATTACAATTTGCCTCACAAAGTAACAAATATAAAGAAGCATCCCACCTTACATGAAAGGGATGAGGGACATATTTCTCAACAACATGTTTTTTCTTTAAGGTTGGAGGGTCAAATCCATGGGGATAGGGTATGTCACCTTTGTAAACTCATCAATCAAATCGTACTATCGAGGAGATCCCTTATCTTACAAACAAGGGGTCTTATAAGTCAATTTAGCATTTGTTACATTGTGATAAGATTATTATTATTATTATTTGGTATTTCAAGACATTCAATTAAACACAACTTTGAGTCTATATTTGTGTCTTGTTTTTAATGCTTTGAACATCGTTGACATGTTCTAATTATATCGACGGTGTTTTTTAAGGGGAGGTTCCTTTAGAGGCCTTCGTCGTTTGTCCAAAGCCTATAAGAAATTGCCATCTATTCATCAACAATCAACAAATATTCTCTCTCCACGTGTCTTCTCCTTCACTAACTCCAAATTGCTAGGGCAGCTTCCAGGTTTCTTCATCTTATTCTATTAGTTTCTTCATAGGAGTCCACCACATAGGAGCCAAAGAAGAGGGAGAAACCCCCAATTGGTATATGCATTTCCACTCTCATGGAGACCTAGGAGTTCAACGAGATGATGGGGCACATGGACAAAGCTAGTTTTCCCTTGGATGGCTTAAATCCCGGGTAACCCCTAAGGATTCAACGTGCAAGCCTTGTTTCTATGCTTTCGATTTTCAGTATTGCACAACAAAGGCACGTGCTCATAACACAAGGGTAAGCATTATGTTATGTTAAATTGTCATTGATTTGACTGTTGTTTTAACTCATTGCCCCATGATCCCAGGCAACTCTTTTGAGGCATTGCGATCCTCTTCCTTTTATTATAAGTTACAATATTTTCCACTTGCAATTAACAAAAGCAACAATAACATGTTGACGGTATGTGTAACATGTGCCTTCCAGTTTATTCTATTAGTTTGAAGTCGGTGTCCTCCCAATACAAATTGAAACCAGAATCAATAAGTTTGGGTTTCAATGGAAACTAATCCATAATTTTTAGATTTAGTTTTGTATCGAAATCCTGATTTGAATGGGACAAATAATAACGATGAATAATTAAATGGTGCAATTACTTTTAGACAACATCTAATCTAGATATGTATAAATAATGGTGATGAGATGGAAATGCTACCCAACATTCACACCCCCGTTGTGTTTAACCTAATCTCACTCTATCCCGGACCTGAAAATGGGCATCTAACAAAAACCATGTGAGAGAAGGCAAAAGCAAATGAGGGTAGGTTGCATTCAATGGTCCACCCAACCAATTAATGAAGAATGTCATGTAGATAGGCATGCATCAGAGACCTTTTGGTTTTGAAGTCTATTGAGGAAAACCAACCCAGATAAACCCCACAATTTATGGGGGGAAGCTCCAAGTTTTTATTTTCATGAAATTTGTATCCAACATCACATGGTGCCCACTATTCATGTAGATTTGAATAAATGTTTGTGTTATCACACAAACTTGTCAGAGTCCTACGGGGTTGTGGTTTCTACCTAAGTCTGTGTTTTTCCTACTCGCTCTCCTTCCGCAGACCAATTCGTAAGTTTTTCCCCTTCGGCTTGTAAAATCATTTTCATTTGCCCCCTATGTGTTTAAAGTTCCACAGTCTCCCTGTTTTCCCAGCCCCTATCCAATCGTACAAGTCTTTGTTTACACAGGCCACAGCCGCGGGCTCAAAGCGCGACACTCAGAGCGGTCTGTTCTCGACCCGAATCAAGCTAAGGTAGGTTCAACTTTCAATGGCAGGAATTGCATGTAGAGTTCATATTAGCAACTCGTGGGCATTGAGAATCTTAAAAGTTGCATGAAGTATACTACCAAACTCCTGAAATAATATGAGCCATCAAAAGCTGAGGACGCGTGGAGGCAGATCCCTCGCTTTGGAGTTCTGTGCTCCGGAGAATTGTGGGAGTTACACATTGCAAAGGCCCCCGTAATGGATTCGAGTCATTGATCAACAAGAGCCATGTGTCGTCAGATCCCTAGCTCCAAAGAATTTGCTTGGAGCAAATAAAGTTTGACTATTGAAAGGCTCGAAGGCCGATACGCCAAGCAAATCTCGATCGTTGTTTCGAAAGGGAAGATATGATCTATTGATTTGGAGGGGGCAGATTTGAGTCGTTGATCGTGAAAGCCTCATCCAACATCATGATACCAATGACCACAGTCCATTGCGGGAACGCAACATGCTTGGGCGATAATTTTCTTGAGCGGTCCCGCAATTGAAACCATGGTAAGTCAAGAGCGATACGTGGCAAAGGGAGATGGATTGCGGGCCCAAAAGCGGTCTAAATCCAAGCCACCTTTGAGCGGCCCCGCAATCACATGCTCATACAACAGTTTATCCAAGAGAAGTGCGTGGTCGTCCCCTGCACATACACTATTAGACTGCCACCTGGAAATCTCGCATTGGTCACAGACAAAGACCATTCATGGCCTCGAGGTGTCAGGATGGACTCGCATAAGTCATTGGCACCGTCTGAGAACAATCATGGGTGTCAGGCCCAGTCCTAATCCTAATGAATACAGTTATTGAAGATTGTGGGCAGAAGTTGAGATCTCGCCTCATCCCATAAATGGAAAATGTTGTAGAGAGCAGTCATGAAAGCACACTTATGATCCGAAGCTTCCTTATGGGCAATTTTTTTTTTTTTTTTTTTTTTTNTTTAGTAAAACACATAACTATGCCTGGCTCGCGTCTTACATAATGAGGTCTGCACAACCTGACAGAGTGGGCGCCGACTAAAGGCTTTGAAGGCAATGATCTAATCACATTCCTAGTGGTTGCAACATTTTAGTATATATAGGCAGTTTTGATATTTTGTTAACGTTGATGGTTGAGCTAGGCTCTCGTATTGTAAACTTTTGAGGAAGAACTCTAGTTCTCTGGTTATGTATTTTGATTTGAGACTTCTTGTTTAATGAAAGTCAACTTCTTCTCCATCTTATTTGTCTCTAATACTGAGAGAGTTCACGTTTGAATGATTCACATGGATTGTTATGACTGTATTGTGATGAATATTACATTATAGCACTGTTATAATTTCTTTCAGTTTCTTTGAGATTTGAATTCAAGAGGATCTTGCGTTTAAGTTTTTCCTCCTTAGGCTGCTGTAAGACCAGATATCCACATAAGACCTCTACACTCTCCTCACCAAAGTCTTCTCTCTACTCACCCTTACTCCAACTTATTGACTGAAGTTGATTCCAGACCTCACCTGCATGTGCATACCAGTCTAGTTTTATGAGTTAAAACGATATCATCGGTCCAATGCATAAACAATCTAGTGCTAATAGATTGTTTCATATTTACATGTCATCTCTGTTCTGGAGTTTGAGAAATCCATTTGTTATATTTGATTGTAGAGTACTTTTTAAAGGGCCATTTGATATCAAGTTTGATATGTAGTTAGTTGGTTGTTGTTATATAGATCTATTAGCTTCTCCTATTTCTCCTCAACCTCTATGTTCTTTTGCTTGAGTTTGTGAAAAAAAAAAGATTTTCACAAATGGGCTATTCTACAGTTTTAGCTTTTGCGATACTGGTATCCCTTTTAGTATTTTTATGCCATCATCATATGCAGAGTTCAAGCACACACTAATAAATGCAGACAATCACGTCTTTGATTGAGAAATTTGGTTTCACCCATGATTCTCATCCGAACATCATACTCACCAACATATCATATTCTGCCAGAATCTCTAATAGCAAGGAGCTTTCTCTAATGAGATTCTTTTTAATTACAAAAGAGAAATGGGTTTGGGTATTGATCAATACTCTAAGTTGGGTGAGTTTGAAGCACGTTGTGCATTGCAGAACCCTCTCATCAAACTACTCTTTACCTTTCAGAAAATTGATCAGTCGAGTAGGATGGCCAACAAGTACTTTGTTGCACTAGGTGCATATGAATATAACCTCAAGTTTGCCAATTGTTTTCCTTTTGTTCAAGTTTGGATGAATGTGAGAACAACCATGTATAATTTACAGAGCAACGGGAAAAAATATTATTTATCAGTAGGTCAGACCCAACCGCTCGGGCTCGTTTTTGGTTTTTTCTTATTATATATGGTGCTCTTTTGGGGGTGGTCATATGTGTGCTAGAAGAAGAAGGGGATTGTTCACATGATCCATATTCTCATGGGTATCTTGGTTCTAATGAAGGCACTTGATTTACTATGTGAGGAAAAGGGAAAATTATATACAAGGAGAACTGGAACTACCCAT
>ML838903.1:29168-54829 GCA_009831015.1 Picea engelmannii
AAATATGATAAGCAATCATTTCCTTTCGATGAACATCTATCTAAGGGAGAGAGAGAAAGTTCTTTCCACTAACAAGCACTATTAAGGAATGTCCTCAAACAATTCTTTTTCTCGATCAAATCCTGATGCAATGCTAAAACTTTCGAGATGCCTTCTAATATGCACAATCAATCATGTAGATGCTTTTTGTTGTTTGTATATGAATAATGATTAATTCAACACGATGCTCGTCTTGCTAATTATCTTTTTTGTATGAATGAAAATCAAACTAGCACAAACAAAAGTCATACAAACAATACACCCTTTCGTTGCAATCAAAACGAAAAGCGAAAGGAAAGAAACAATCAAAGAGAAAAACAAACTTCAAACCCAAAAAGAAAAGGTTGAAGAACATTGATCTTGACTAAAATCGAGATGAAGAGGTCTGTAGGCCTTTGATGACCTTCACCAGGGTTTTTACTCAGTTAAACAGAGAGAAAGACAATGCACGAGTCTCAAACTCCAATCAACAAAGAAAAACAATAACAATAGTGAAGAAGGCTACAAGATCCAAGTAGTAAGATGTCTATTCTTCAAGTAAAAGACAGATGTCAAGGCTGAAAGGGAAGGAACATTGGCTCACAAGGCCACTCAGCAGAAGAGACACAGAGGCAAAACCCAGAGAAAGCAATTCTGGAGGGTTTTTTGGCCTAAAAGAGGTTGGCGCTCTGTTGCCAAAGGCAACGAGCATTATAGCGCTCTGTTGCCAAAGGAAACGAGCGTTATAGCGCTCTGTGAAAGGTTATGGGGAAGCGTTGGCACTCTGTTAACACTAGGACAGGGGCGTCAGGGTCTAAAACTCCCAAAAATGTTAAGAAAATCAAAAAATTGCAATTCAATTTCGACAATTATGCTGAGTGTGATGGGGTAAGGAGCCAATCAGCTCATGAAACCAATCAAAAGAGGAGTGAACCAGGTCTGAAACAATCAAGGGATAGAACAAGGTCAATGAGGAGAAAATCGAAACAAGAAGTTTCGATTAGAGGCTATCTCCCCAGTGGAGTCGCCAGTTTCTGTTGTAGGAAAATCTCCCTGCGGACAGGTAGATCGCCTCTAAGAGCTTGACCTTAACTCTAGACAGAAAATGCTTAACGTGGACACTGACTTCCTTTCAAATCTATCTAAGCTAACACATGGGAAGGAAGGATGACAGAAGTACCTCTTTATCGATGTTTGTCCCTGCACGCTCCTAGTTGCGCTTCGATCCTTTGCTTCTCGCTGGATCCTGTGGACAGAACAAGATACAACCACTTCCTACTCTATTGGTATTAGCTTGAAAACATATCTATCAGTTAATGATAAGTTCATGTAACATTAGACACAAACTAGAAAGAAACAGGCCAAGCGTGTCATATTGATGAGAATAACGACAATAGTACTTACAATCGTAGATGCGAATGCGACAGCTTCGTCGAGTCCTCTTCGTCTAACCCTTGCCTGAAAGATCCACAACCTGGACAACAACAACTTCACTGATCACTCTCCTTTGGCTAGCTGTGTATTTTCTCCAAGATCATAAGTTTCATACTAGCAATTCTCCCCCCTTTCCACCATCATAGAGTCTACTTATATAGGTTAAGAGGAGCTTAACCTCTTGAGTTATCTTTAGAACAAGTTGGGAACTTCCTCCTCAGATCAGGGATCTCTTGATGAAACCAAGAATTCGAACACAGCTACCTCCTAATCTCGAAAGATCCTCCCCTTGTTCTCCTCAACGAGCCAACTACTGCCCAAAATTAGGCAACGCTCCCTTAGAAGGGGCATCATGACGCTGTAGCGCTCCCTGGTAAGCTATGGAGGGGCGCCAACGCTCTCAAGATGAGCAGCGCTCCTTCAAAGGGGGAAGGGGAGTGTTATAACGCTCCCTGAAGCATTGTAGGGGAGCGCCAGCGCTCCTAGAGCTGATATAGAGGAACGCTCCCCCTCAGAACCTCTGTTTCAGAGCTCTCTTCAGGTGTCAAGAGTTATTTGACTTCAGTAAACCAGTCCTTCTCCTTCAAACCAAGCACATAAGATGTTTTAAGTGTTTCCTTAGTGTCGTCGACATGGCAGTATGCTCAAACATCATTTGCGACACTTGCGACCAACTTGCGACACTTGCGAAAGTTGTAAGGAAGATGCGACACTTACGACAATTGAGAGGAACATGCGACACTTATCCAGCTAAGTAATTTTGACGTGTAACAAAAGGTTGTTGTAAAGATAAAATACATGCAATTTAAATAGGTACCTTGGAATTTGTTGTGAGGGCTTTGTGGTTGCTACATTATATATGAACGAGACTACTAATTGAAATAGAATACCATTACGTGTATCTATTTTGTGCAATTTATCTATTTGAAAAGTTCTTTTAAAAGATAATTGAGGATTGTATTTAACTTTTGTTTGTAGGAATCAAATTTTGCCACATGTAAATGCGTTAACCATGCACTTGAAAATTCAAAAATCTTGAGTTAAATAGTTGCACTCCAATTTTGTAAAGTTGATACTTAAGAGATAATGCTCCATCAAGCACACAAGGATGTGCTTACCACAAAGTGAAAATTTTGCTTTGCTTCTTTGCTTTTGGAAATAAGAGGCTTAAATATTATACATCAAAGATTACCACCTTCAATTCGCTCAAGGGAAAAATGATATTTTAAAATGATTTTTCAAGGATATTTTAATTTTCTCTTACATCTTCCTCCAACTCACCCATGCTAAAATATATCTGTAATTGGAATTTGTCTTTGTGGTTTTAGATATTGTCTATTGTTATGTTCTCATTTTCATCATTGTTATCCCTCTTATTTTTTATGGCAACTAGGGGTTGGTTCTTAAGGATTTGACATGCAAGCCTTGTTTCTTTGCTTTCAATTTTTAGTACTACACAATAGAGGCGCTCTCTCAAAACACAAGGGTAAGCATTGTGTTATCTTTTGTCGTTTCTCATATGGTTAATTACATCGAAGGAGTTTTTAAGGGGCGACTCTTCTCCCACCTTTGTTCTCTGTCATTTACTCTTCTTCCTCTTCCATTCCTCTTTGGAAAAGTTGCAGTCACATATCTGTGATTATTGCAGGTGGGCATACAACTAGGCAATTCAGATTTGGAGTTACATGATTGTTGAAAATATTTCACGAGATGTGGGATGAAGATGGACCCTGTGAAGTATTCATTTCCATCCAAAAACAAAATCCCATGGTCTTTAAAAAATATAACCACCTCAATTCACTTCGATGTTTCCTTTCCCCTGCTTAAGGGGTATGCTAGTTAATCTTAATTTCCACAAAATGGAGGCAAATAAGGGTAGGGTAGCTTCAAAAAAATTGATAATTACTTGCTCGTAGAATTTTATACGTGCTTGTTTATGTTACCCATTATGATCTACCAAAGGAGAGTCAACAAATATGAATACAAAAGAATTAGAGTCAACTTTTAGTTTTGGGTGCTTTTACAACTATAAAATCTCCTTCCCTTCTATCTCATGTTGGTTGTGAGGATTGGTCCGCTACCACATATAAGCCCTAATATACCCTGATCTTTATGCCAATGGGGGAATCCATATAGGTAACGACCCACCTCTAACACAATGGTTAATTAGTTACATGGTGATTATGCTTGCTTGCTTGGCCTTCCAACCTTCGCTCCTCTATGTGGTCTATATGATTGTGCATGTGAATACTAACATAGAAATGTTCCCATCTTGTCACATATTAGAATAACTTGTACAACAATAAAACCTCTTTCCCTTTTTTTCATATGAAAAATTGAATTTGAAACGTTATAAGAGTGAAGTCAAGGATAATCATTTAATGATTTGCAGTCATTCATGATGTAACACACTCGACCCCTAAGAACCCTTTCTAGGAATGGGGCATCAAAATTTTTCTTACCTTAATCGTCTTGAATCTTCTTTCTGAAGTCTTCATCCTCTTCTACTAAATCGTAGCTTTCCAACGACTGCTACGAGGCTCAAATCTGAGCTTTGGATTGCGAGTTATGGCCTTCTGAATGTCTTTGAGTGTTATTAGTCGAGGGTCGCGTGGGTCCACCTCATTCGTACCATCCCCAAGTTTCCCCGAAGTCCCGAAGATTCCCCAATGTTCCTACATCCATGATGGAAGTCCATCAACCGTTCAATCCAACGACGGGGCTAAATCTTTGTTTAACACATAAACTTGAGTGGAGTTCGACATTTGGTGCTGAACGCCCCTTTTCCTTTCTGCGTGCATATCTCCCTGGAGTCTCGAAGTCTCGAACTCCCGAAGGAGCCCGAAATACCACCACGTGGTTCTAGCCTTCGAGCCTTTTGGATTAGCTATGACACTCCACCCCGAACCTCCAAAATCCCGAAGTCCCGGACTCCCAAAGGGTCCACCCTTTCACGTGGTGGCGTGTTAAACACGGAGGTAAGGATAGGTGGGTTTCGAGTATTCACCGGCCATTAATCCAAGTCAATAGGTGTCATGGGGGTGACACGGGGAAAGGTTAGAGATGACACATAGCCCCTTCAGTGGGTGACATGTGTCACGTTTTAATGGGCACATAGGGTCTGCGAAACATACTAATCAAGGTGACACATGGCACGTCACCTTGGGTGACGTCAGTGTGCCACGTCACTCCAGAATGATGGCTTTTTGATGCCCTTAGATCTCACGGTCAAGATTCGTCCATGTAGATCCATTGATCTACAGCCTCTGTAACTTCAACATTCGGGGGATTCGTTGTGTGGTTTTCTCCTTGCTCCCGTAGTGGTCAACATCGGGTTGACCACGGTCTAGATCTACGGTCATGGGAGATCCTGACGGGTCCCTAGCATTACTTCGTAGCTCCGACCTTCAGGGGTTTCGACATTATGGCCGCTCCGCTCTCCAGAAGTAGGACTTCGCCAAAGTACCGTACATGAGTCCCTCCACTTCTTGATGGGACGGTTAAGAGGGGTTCTTAAATAACTCCCCAGATCGACGACTCACATCAATTCATAACTCCGACGTTAGAGAAATTTGGTGCTATAACACCTCTGTTTTCCCGAAGTAGTCGACGTCAGACTTACCTCAGCGTAGATCCAACGACCAGGGGGGCTCCCGAATAACCTTAGAACTGTAGCTCATGTTACTTCGTGATTGGTAAAAGGGTCAGAGTTTAACGGTGGGGTAGGTCTATCTGCCACAGTTAGGGAAATTGTCAAACATCGATCAACCTCGTGGGTAACCGTAACAACAAGTTGCATTCGGTCGATTTGCAAATGGTAAGGTCGTAACACCCCGAAGCTCCAAACTTCCAGAGTTTCGAAGCCAAAAAGGCTTAGCTCCTTTCAGGCCTTGTGCAAGGTTCCCACACCTTGGTCATATGGGTCCTCCAAAAATTCTCGTGGGCTACACATTAATATCTTAGCCATGAATTGGTTAAGGACATGGACATCAACCCTTGGTCATACAAGTGAAGGGTCTGAAGGAGGCACCCTCCTTCCACAAAATTCAAACTTAGTCTTCTCACGAAGGTAATTTCGAGAGGTCGATAGAACTTAAGCATTTCAGTTATCCCTACCCCGACTCTCTTGCAGACCCACATCCCATAACCCTCTAGCGGATAAGTTGAGGCAACTAGAAGACCATTTAAAAGCTTGGAATTCACAAAAAGACAATGAACATTTATAGCTTAATCATTCAATACATAATTTAGTCATAAACATGTATATTCAATCATCATTTCCATTTTAGTACATAGTGTATGAAAATACTTATCAGAAACCAGAGATCGTGAAGTGACTACTGAAAAGGGTGCTTGTTTCCACCCAACCCTAGGCACAACCACTCCTAAATAGATTTACCACTGGCCACCCCCTAGCTAAACCATGATGCTATGAGAGAGACTTTTTTTTCTTCTTGTTCCACGACAGTTAGGGATGGAGGTTACTCTCCTTCTCCCACAGGGTCTTAGCAAACGGTTTTCTCTGTACCAAGCAAGGGGGTCTGCATCGAGTACTTCCACAATCACTCGTCAGCCCCATTTATCAGCTTGGGATGAAAATGTTACCAGTAGCTTCTTACACCCAGAATGACCAAAACGAGCTTGCTTCTCTATTCTCCTTCGAACACGGGAGCTACAAGCGCTCTTCTCTATTTTCTAGAGATTGGTATCTCAACTCTGCTTCCTCGCAAATCTGCCTCTGCCCATGAATCATCTTCTTTCTTGCCTTCCTTAGAAAGATTGTGTGGGTCTGAATCCCTAGCTCGTGGTCAGGTCTGGAAGCCTTACAGATGGATACCTTGTGCCATCTCCTCAATAACTCTCAAGGAGGATTTTCCAACTACCAACCTAACCGGTAATTCATTTATGGGTCATAGGATTGTTTTGGGTCTAAGCAATTAAATCCAGTAAGGTACTGGTTTGGTGGGGGTCATCTCAACCACTTCTGGTTCCCCTCACCATCTCTCTCATAGCATCATGATCTATCTCAACAAACCCCCCTTTCAGTAGTTAACTAACACTATCCATATTTAATTAATAACATAAATGCATACATTACCTTTTATAACAAAAGGTTCATCAAATCCAACATTCACACATATTTAGTTTGCCACAATCTTTTGCCAAGTTATAGTTGTATTTACAAGCTGGGGGAAATAGGGGTGTTACAATCCCCTCCTCCTTATGGAACATCGTCCTTGATGTTCTACCTGTCGATGTGCTTTGTATGTACAAAAGTAAATAAAAATGGGTTGCATGTTTCATGGCACCCTCCATTTCCCTTGTAGCTTCATCTGGACTAAAGTGTCTCCGCTGCACCTTGACTTGTACAATGGTTTTTTTCCTAAGTGGGATTTCCTTCCTATCTATTATTCCTTGTGGTTCTGGCAGGAATTCTCCCTCTGGTTCCACCTGGATCACAGACCAATCAATTATATGATTAGAATCATGTACATATTTCTTTAGTAACGAAACATGGAAAACATTATGTGCCCTCACTATGGGAGGAAGTACTAGTCTATATGCCACAGGTCCCACTCTATCCAAAATTTCAAAGGGTCCACAATATTGAAGTGCTAGCTTGGTATAGGATCCTATTTTCAAGGAGCTTTTCTTGGGTCTAGCTTCAAGATACACATCATCCCCTACTTTGAACTCTCTAGGAGTCCTTTTTATGTCTGCATAGCTTTTTTGTCTATCCTGAGCTACTTTCAGATACTGTTTTATTTGAACTACTTGTTGTTCCATTTCTTTTAGCATATCTAAACCGATTGTAATTATGTCTACTGGGTTATCCCAACTGATTGGAATCTTGTATTGTCTACCATAGAGGGCCTCAAAAGGGCTCATCTTCAGTGACTCTTGATAGCCATTTTTGTAGGCAAATTCTACCAGTGGCAGGTATTCTTCCTGCTTCTTAGGCTCATGCATTACATGCATCCTTAACATGTCCTCTAACACTTGGTTTACCCTCTCTATCTGTCCATCAGTTTGAGAGTGATAGGTTGTACTAAATAACAATTTAGTTTCAAAACCAACAAATAGATATTTCCAAAAGTTTGAAGTAAACTTTGTATCTCGGTCGGATATGATTTCCTTAGGCATGCCATGTAGTCTAAATATTTCTTTCATGAAAATACTGGCAATATCTATTGCCTTGCAAGTTGACTTGACGTGAATGAAGTGATCAACCTTGCTCAATTTGTCCACAACTACCATGATGGCATCATTCGGTTTGGTTGATCTTGGTAACCCTGTGATGAAATCCGTGGAGATGGTTTCCCATTTTCATTATGGGATTGGTAGGGGTTGCAACAACCCTGTTGGATGTTGTTTCTCTGCCTTAACCTGCTGACATTCTAGAGTAATCAACTATGTCCTTTTTCAATCCGGGCCAATAAAATAATTTCCTAGTGGCTATGATCATCTTCTGATATCCAGGATGACCAGTATATGGTCTTTTGTGTAGTTCATCCATTATGAAACTCTTCAAGTCATCACAATTTGGAATATACAACCTACCTTTGTAAGTTAGCATGCCATCATTCAACAATAGATAACCCTCATACTTCATCCCTGTGGGATCTTGCTCTAAGTATGATTTTACGGTCTTGAAAAATGCATCTGTTTCTTGTACACTTTTGAATCTCTCCTTGACGTTCGTTTCACAGGTGCTTACAACTGCCAAGTGAATCACTTTCATACTTCTGCTGAGGGCATCAACCACCCTATTTTATTTTCCTTTGATATGTTTGATTTCGAAATCAAACTCACTAAGGAGAGCCATCCACCTAGCTTGTCTAGCATTGAGTTTTGGTTGATCAAACATATATCTCAACCCACTATGGTCTGTCATAAGCATTAATCTTCTACCTAGGAGGTAATGCCTCCACATTTTTAAATCATGTACTATGGCAGCCAATTCTAGATCATGGGTCACATAATTGATTTCATGTTCATTCAATTTTCTGGATTCATAGCAAATTACATGTCCTTCTTGCATAAGGACTCCTCCGAGCCCTTCCTTGCAGGCATCTGTACATACGAGGAATTCCTTGTTTGGGTCTGCAATCTTCAACACATGTGCATTGGTTAGAAGGTATTTCAGCTCTTGGAATCTCTCCTCACATTATGATGTCCAAATGAATTTAACTCCCTTTTTTTGAATGGAGGTGATTGGGCAACCAATCTTGGAAAATCCCTTTATGAACCTCATATAGTATCCTTCTAGGCCCATAAAGGATCTGATATCAGATACATCCTTTGGGGTAGGCCAATCCATAATGGCCTTGGTCTTGTCAGGCTCAACTTCCACTCCTTCTTCAGAAATGACATGGCCTAAGTAATGGACTTGTTTCTAGAAAAATTCACACCTACTAAACTTAGCATAGAGTTGATGTTCTCTTAGCACTTGAAGCACTAGTTTGAGATGTTCTTCATGCTCTTCCCTATTCTTGGAATAGATTATGATATCATCAATGAAAACCAATACAAATCTGTCCAAGAACTTACTGAGTAAATTATTCATTAAGCACATAAAAGTGGTTGGTGCATTGGTAAGACCAAATGGCACCACCATAAATTCATAGTGACCATATCTTGTCCCAAAGGTCGTTTTGTGGATGTCTTCATCCTTAATTCGGACCTGATGGTATCCAAACCTCAAGTCAATCTTGGATAAAATTGTAGCACCCCTTAATTGATCAAACAAGTCATCAATCCTTGGCAAGGGATACTTATTCTTAATGGTCATCTTATTAAGTTGTTTATAGTCTATGCACAACGTAAGTGTGCCATCCTTCTTTTTCACAAAAAAGGTTGGCGCTCCCCATGGAGACACACTTGGCCAAATGCAGCCTTTGTCCATCATCTCCTTTAGCTGTAGTTTGAGCTCAACAAACTCTAGTGTACTCATTCTATATGGTGTTATAGACACTAGCACTGCTCCTGGTATAAATTATATTGAAAAGTCGATATCTCTTCTTGGAGGTAGACCTGATACCTCTTCTAGAAACACATATCATATTTATACTCTCTTAATATGGGATCATCCTCTAGGAATGGTTTAGTGTCCTCAACAGAGTTCACCACTTGTATTGCATATAAAGGGCATCTTTTCCTGCAAACTTCTTCACTTGAAGGGTTGATATTTGTCTCACGGAGACAAGATTTTGAATCCCTTGTAGGGTTATCTTTCTCCCTTCTTCATCTTCACACTCCAAAGTTTTATAGTAACTTTCCAACTTGGTTTTATTGGCAGCCAACCAATCCATGCCAATCAGTAGGTCATAAGATCCTAAAGGAAGCATATTCAAGGTTGCTTGGGTGGGTAATCCATTCATAATGAATTGGCATGCGGGTATGACCTCTATTACTTTTCTTTTGGTTCCAGTGACTAGTTGTACCATAAATGATTTAACATGTTTAACTTGCTGCAATTTACATTTCTCAAATGTTTGAGGGGCAGCATCACTCAAATTAGAACCAGGGTCAATTAAAATGGAAACTAGATGGTTGGCAATCATACCTTCCATCTCCACCACCGAAGCTTGGTGGTCAACTTGTTTATTATAGAAGGCTCCATAAATTTGTGGCATGCTCCTAGCCACATCATTGACTGTGGTAGCCTCTTGGACATTGTAGACCCTCCTATTGTTCTGTTGCCTATGTGGATAGTCCCTCAGCAGATGTTCTTCTCTACAACCCCAAAATTTCAAGGGTTCTATCTTTGTGTTATTAGTGTTACTCGAGGTTGCTCCAAATGGTTTATTTCCACTCTGAAAGGGGAAATTTTGCTGATATACACTTTTAGTAGGAAGGCTCATCTTAGAACCTTTCCCATGGTTCTTAAATCTGGAGGGTTTAAACCCCTTCTTCTTGAATCCCGAACTACTTTTCTTTTATTCTTCTAGTCCTCATGAGGTTCTGTCTTATTCTTGAATTGCTCATAGCAATACCTTGCCTTCCGGATAGTGTCTTCTAAAGTCTTTGGCTCATAAAACTCAATTCTGTCCCTGAAGGAATAAGTTAATCCACTAATAAATCATTGCATCTTTACTTTTTCATCCTTTATGTAGGGCACATACCTTATCAACTCAAGGAATTTGTTGATATATTCATCTATTGTGAGTTGTCCCAACTTGAGTTCATAGAACTCCTTGGTCTTCCCATCGAAGTATTTATGTGACAGATACTTCTTCTTGAAGTATTCTCAAATTGTTTCCATGACAAGTCCTTCTCATGGATTCCTTTCACATTTCTAAGGTCCTCCCACCAAATGGAGGCCTTTCCATTCAGGTTGAAAATGGTTATTCGAGCCTTTAAGTTTTCACAGTAGTCATGGACTCTAAAGTACTTCTTCAAGCAAGGCAACCAAACTTCTGCTTCTTCTCCCTTCTTAATGTCTCCATCGAATGTGGGTGGTTTGGATTTCTTAAACTCTTAAGGGTCATGACTCTTGGAATGTTTCCTCTTCTTTCTTCTCCTATGGGAATGTGAACTAGTTTTGCTACTAGAAGATTCCTTGGAGTTGTCATTTTCCTCACTAGAGGATTATTCCAATGAGTGTCTCTTGGCTCCATGTTGGGCCTTCTTTGAGGTCCTCCTCCTTGTGTGGCCACTTTTAGGACTATGCTTTCCTATCTCAGGTGGACTTTGAGTTTTCTTATGATGTATGTCCACATGACTAGCTGTTGGTCCATGTTGCAATTGCCTTTGTATATCTGATAAGCTTTGCAATAAGACTACGTTAATTTTAGTTTTATTTTCTTGCTCTTTTACCAGCCTTTCATTGTCAGCTTTACAACTCTGTAATTCTTCCACAAAGCTTCTTACGGTTTCAGCCAAACCTGGAGGGGTTTCCACCGCCCTCCTTTCATCAGATTCTTCCTCTCTATTGTGGGAGATTTCCCCCAATTCATGGTGTGTCACCATCCTTTATGTTGTAGTTTTCCAGTGGTCCACTGACTACTTGAGTGCTGATAAAACATTTTCTATTAGTTAATCATCTATTGGTTTATGAATCAACACATAGTTCAGATTTTGCAAAACATATAACAACACCAGAAAGTTTTGTTCCTCTCTTCAGTAGAGGTTTAAATAAGCTTCTTATGTAAGGGTAAGATAGGGTGTTACCCTTAAAGGGTCTTTAATAATATTTTTAAGCAACTCGTTCATGAGCCTAAGCAGGGCAAGTGTTGTTGTTCGCTATGATACCAATTTGTAACACACCTGACCCCTAAGTACCCTTTCTAGGAATGGGGCATCAAAATTTTGCTTAACTTAATCATCTCGAATCTTCTTTCCGAAGTCTTCATCCTCTTCTACTAAATCGTAGCTTTCCAACGACTGCTACCAAGGTCAAATCCAAGCTTTGGATTGCAAGTTATGGCCTCCCGAAGCTTTTTGGGTGGTATTAATTGAGGGTTATGTGGCGCCCACGTGGGTCCACCTCATTCCTTCCATCCCCAAGTTTCCCCAAATTCCCAGAGATTCCCTAGTGTTCCTATGTCCATGGATGAAGTCCATCCACCGTTCAATCCAACGACAGGGCTAAATCTTCGTTTAACACATAAACTTGAGGGGAGTTCGGCGTTCGATGTTTAACACCCCTTTTTATTTCTGCGTGCATATCCTTGTAGAGTCCTGAAATCCCAAACTCCCAAAGGAGCCCGAAATCTCGCCACATGGCAACAACCTTCGGGCCTTTCAACTTATCTATGACACTGCACCCCAAACCTCCGGAGTCCCGAAGTCCCGGACCCCCGAAGGGTCCACCCTTGCACGTGGTGGCGTATTAAACATAGAGGTAAAGACAGGTGGGTCCCCGAGTACTCCACCCGCCAATAAGCCAAGCGAATATGTGCCAGGGGGGGTGACACACGACAAGGCAGAGACAACACGTAGCCCCTTCAGTGGGTGACACATGTCACATTTGAATGGGCACATAGGATCTGTGAAACGTACTAATTAAGGTGACACATGGCACGTCAATCGTGGGTCAATGTCACCATGGGTGATGTCCGTGTGCCACGTCACTACAGACTGATGGCCTTCTGACGCCCTTATATCTCACGGTCGAGATGTGTCCACATAGATCCATTGATCTATGGCCTCCGCTACTTCATAACTTCAACGTTTGGGGGAGTCGTTGTGTGGTTTTCTCCTTCCCGGAGTGGTAAACGTTGCACTGACCACAGTCTAGATCTATCGTCATGGGAGATCCCAAAGGGTCCCTAGATCTACGGTTCTCATTACTTCACATCTCTGACCTTCGGGGGTTTCGAGGTTATGGTCGCTCTGCTCTCCCAACGTAGGACTTCGCCGAAGTATCGTACACGAGTGATCCAAATGGATCCAAAAAGGCCAAAAATTCAAATTTCTCGGATTCAGACGAAAGCAACGCCATTGCGTAGTGCTCTTCGTGCCAATTCTGACAATATATTCTTTTTCGAAAATGGGCTCTGTATGGCAAAGTTATCACGATCTAAAGTTTTTCCCAAACATGCAAAAAAAAGTCAAAGTCAAAGTCAACGGGTCAAAGTCAACTGATGACGTTAACAGTTCGGATAATGACGTAAACATGACACATGGAAGCCTCTGAGCATGACAAGTGTCAGGTGGATTCGAAATTTTTGGTTGTTGATGTGGCGATGACATGGACTGTACGGACTGACACGTGGCAGTCTGTACGATGACGTGGAAGTACAAATGCTGATGTGGCAACTGACTGGGAAGGTTGATGTGGCAGTACAAATGTTGACATGGCGACTGATTGGGCAGGCTGACATGGTAGGATGATGTGGCTCGGGCCAATCATGGGGTGACACATGGACCAATCAGAGGGCACCACGTGGCAACCCAAATTTGCCCAATGTGGGCTAGGTCGAAATTTTAGGGCCCTAGTTACATGGGGTGCCATATGACCAGTAGCCGAGGATTTGAGGGCTACGCCGGTTGTGCTAAATCTGGCGGATTTGGCTCAATTTGGAGGATTTTACCAAATTTGGGCCTGATTTTAGTGGCTTTTTGCCTAGAAAATGGGATCCTAGACCAAAAAGAGCCCAGAAAGAGGGGGTAGGTTGGGATTTCGATCCCCAACTCAAATTTTATATAAACGAAGGCATGTTTGAGTGTTTTAAGAGGTTCAGAATAGCAGAATGATGAAGAATTTGTGAAGTTCAAGCCATTTTTATGCAGGGAAGCCATTGAGGAAGCGAGCTTTGGAGGCCATTTCCGAAAGTTCTACTCCATTTTTTTTAGTGCGGTATGTTGCATCAAGTTCCCGAGATAGAGAATAACACAACAGAGACTATCAGAGATCAAATTGATGTAATTTTGATACATGTTTTAAGCATTGAATATTAATAAGAAACCTCCAACTGAAGACAAAGGCCCAGAGACGTAGGAAAATTTGTACCGAACTCCATTATCAATATTTGGCATTATGGTTTGTTGTTCTTATAGTCTATTTTCTGTTGTGATTTCTTTATAATGGTTGCATAATTCGTCCATTAAGCATCTTCTTCTTCTCTTTAAATCCTAAATGGTAAAATAACTCATGCATAAACTTAACCAAAGTCTTTAAAAGATCATTTTCAGATCAACGAGTCCCTCCACCGGTTGATTGGACGGTTAAGAGGGGTTCTTAACAGACTCCCCAAATCCATAACTCACATCAATTCATAACTCCGACGTTCGGGGAATTTGGTGCTATAACACCTCTGTTTTCTCGAAGTAGTCGACGCCAGGCTTACCTCGGCGTAGATCCAACAACCAGGGGGACTCCCGAATACCCTCATATCTGCGGCTCGCATTACTTCACGATTGGTAAAAGGGCCAGGGTTTAATGGCGGGGCAGGTCTATCTGCCATGGTTAGGGAAACCGCCAGACGTCGATCAACCTCGTGGGTAACCGTAACAACGAGTTTCCTTCGGTCGGTTTGCAAATGGTAAGGTCGTAATACCCAGAGCTCTGAACTCTTGGAGTTCCGAAGCCAGAAAGGCTTAGTTCCTTTCGGGCCTAGCGTAGGGTTCCCAAACCTTGGTCATATGGGTCCTCCGAAAATTCTTGTGGGCTACACGGTAATCTCTTAGCCGTGAATTGGTTAAGGACATGGACATGAGCCCCTGGTCATACAGGTGAAGGGTACAAAAGAGGCACCCTCCTTCCACAAAATTCAAACTTAGTCTTCTCGCAAAGGTAATTTCAAGAGGTCAGTGGGACTTAAGCCTTCCAGTTATCCCTACCCCGACTCTCTTGCAAACCCACATCCCATAACCCTTTAGCGATTATGCTGAGGCAACCAGAAGACCATTCAAAAACATGGAATTCACAGAAAGAGAATGATCATTTCTACCTTAATCATCCAATACAAAATTTAGTCATAGACATGTATATTCAATCATCATTTCCATTTTAGTACACAAAGTATGAAAATACTTATCAGAAACCATAGATCGTGAAGCGACTGCTGAAAGGGGTGCCTGTTTCCACCCAACCGTAGGCACAACCACTCTTGAACAAATTTATCGTTGGCCACCCCCTAGCTAAACCATGATGCTCCGAGAGAGACTTTTTTTTCTTCTTGCTCCGCGACAGTCAGGGACGGAGGTTACTCTCCTCCTCCCACAGGGTCTTTGCAAACAATTTTCTTTATACGAAGCAAGGGGGTCTGCATCGAGTACTTCCATAGTCACTTGTCAACCCAGTTTATCAGCTTGGACTGAAAATGATGCCAACAACTTCTTACACCCAAAACAATCTTGTTTCTCCATTCTCCTTCGAACCCGAGAGCTACAAGCGCTCTTCTTTATTTTCTTGAGATTGGTCTCTCGACTTTGCTTCCTCGCAGATCTTCCTTTGCCCATGAATCATCTCCTTTCTTTCCTTCCTCAACAAGATTACATGGGTCCAAATCCACAACTCATGGTCAGGTCTGGAAGCCTTACAGATGGGTACCCTGTCCCATCTGCTCATTAACTCTTGAGGAGGCTTTTCCAACTACCATCTGGACTGGTAATTTATTTATGGGTTAGAGGACCGTTCTGGGTTTGAGTAATTAAATCCAGTAAGGTACTGGTTTGGTGGGATCATCTAAACCATTTATGGTTCCCCTCACCATCTCTCTCATAGCATCATGATCTATCTTGGCAAACCCCCCTTTCAACAATTAAGCAACACTATCCATATTTAATTAATAACATAAATACATACATCACCTTTTATAACAAAAGGTTAATCAAATCCAACATTCACACATATTTAGTTTGCCACAATCTTTTGGCAAGTTATAGTTATATTTACAGGCTGGAGGAAACATGGATGTTATGCATGAGCCCTTGATATAGATTATGTTGAGAATGAAATGAAAGATAGTATTAACACATATAAGAAACAAGGGTTTATTGAAACCCAGTTTCTATTAATGAAACAATTGTAAAACATATTGTAATACATGGTGGAATGGTGGTAGCATATCTTTGAGAATAGATGTAATGACTATGCTCATTCACAAAGATCCCATGTAAAAGTTTGAAACCACATTTTGTATTAATATCAAAACCTTGATAAACAACAACCCTTAACCTAGTATGAAGCTAGGGATGAGTTTGATGTTGCACTGGATGATGCTATGATGTATAGAAAAAAGGGAAGCCTTTTTCAGACCACATAGTTTTTCTCATTACTCAGTTTTAGGTCTTATTTAGCTCATTGGAAAAATAATTTGGAGATTGATACGAATGCTCTTCTATAGGCGTTGAAATTTTGAAAACTTATAGGAAGACCCCCTGAAAAATGTTGTAAGTTTGAGACCCAAAAATTGAAAAAGTTGTCATTATAGGGAATATGTTTTAGATGATTTTGAATGGCCACCTAGATCAATGCTTCCACCCTACGTGGAAATGGTCTCCATTGATTTAAGTTCTTTAACCAAATGGGGGAACTCATGTTAGATCTAGTTCCTAGTGAATAGTGAAGAAGTTGTCATGCTTTGACAACTTGAAAGAGTTGTATATTTTGCTAATGGGTGCTCTTCAACTTAGTGCTCATACTCTGATCCATTATAGCTTGCTCAATGCAATTAGGATTGAGTTCTATAGTGACCACATGCTTTGCCACCTACGAGGTGTCCAATAGAGGCGAGAAATATGGTTGAAGCAGTTATGCATTAAAGACAATGTGTAAATAGAGGAAAGGTGGAAGATTGAATTCAAATGCATGCTCAACCACATCCTTGGTGTTGTTATAAAGCCCAAATTAAAGTGATCTAAGCTTCATATGGGCCCTTGTGAGTCATTCCTTCTCCAAGTGCAACCATACCTTGTCACTAACCTGAAACTTGTGTGGAATACAATGTTAATCATGTTGTTCTTGTACTTAACATTGACTTTCTACAAAATATCATGAACTTGTTACTCAACTTGTTAGATCCATTCAACAAATTCGGTAGCATTTTCTACCTTGTGCTACGCATGGGAGGACTCACACAATGGGCATAGCTACATCAATTGGGGCAAATGGTTGGAACCCTATGCACACTTGAAATGGGTTGTGGTTGATAGAACTGTGAAGAGTTATATTGTACGTATGTTGAACACAGAAAAGGTTTTCTTTCCATGTAAATGCATGTTTGGATTTGTACACTCCAAGGATAT
The DNA here is from genome assembly GCA_009831015.1 of Picea engelmannii. Lineage (NCBI taxonomy): Eukaryota > Viridiplantae > Streptophyta > Pinopsida > Pinales > Pinaceae > Picea > Picea engelmannii. The sequence goes on from ML838903.1 coordinate 46,317, forward strand.
GTGTAATCATTATTTTGGATTGTTTCTTTGTCCATTGGTTTGTGGATGGAAGGTGGTCAATTTGGTTAGCTCAGTGTCCATCGTGGACCAAAAGACCAAAAGAACCTTAGGAACCTATTATCCTTATTAGAGACGTTGATCTTCGGAAACCCAAACATGCTTGAAAAAAGAGCTTAGTAGTAGCATTGTTGTGACATTCTTCTTACAGGGTGCCAAAATTGCCATCGTAGAGAACTGATCAACAACCATAAAACATAATTGTTACAATGCTTGGTTGCGAGCATACCATAAAATCCACGAATATTGATTCCATGGTCTTATCTAGAGTGAGTAAAGGAGCGTGCAATCCCTACTTCTTAATTGTGATTTAGTGGTGGCACAAACAATGTATGATCTAATATATATGTTGACGTGTTGTCAGAGTTTTGGCCAGTAGAACTACTTCTACAACATTGCCATTGTCTCCTCTGCATTGAAGTGCCCTGTCACTCAATTTAGTACACCTCCTAAGTCATCTTCTCATGCTGACATGAAGGAACAAAAAAAAGGCCCAGATGGCATAGAAGTCCATCTTGGATGTGAAATTCTTAAACTTGTTTACACATGCACAATGTCTAGTATGTAGATGCAAAGCCAATATTACTACCATACAATCAGGGTCACTCTCAAGTCTCATGTCCATATAAATTGAGGACTTTGGTTAGTGCCACGACCACAGGTTGATTGAGGTAGTTTGCAACTTGATTGGTTATGCCCTTTTTTCATACTTAATGTTTAGGTGGCATTGTTGAAGGCAAGTGGACCACTTCTCATGACATAATTATATAACTTACCCTTAGTATGCATAAATTGTAAAGGCCTATGGTCAATGTGTATGATTGTCCTTTCCCATAATATAATGCTTCCATTTCCAATAGCCCTAAACAATGGAGTAGAGCTCTTTATTATAGGTGGAGTATCTATGAACTTGTAATGTCCCTTTCCGAATAGGAGCTCCAGAGAGGAGGGTTTAGTAGTCTAAACAACCCCGTTAGACTATAACCAGAGTTGTACAGGGGTAAACAAGGTTACTGGAGGTCACTTCAGCCGAGGGTATTATAATTTGAAAGTGACATTGAGCTAAAAGTGACTAAAAGCACTTTTAAGCCAATTTAAGCTAAAAATAGAGCAGGCGCTTAAGTGAGGGAGTTAAAAATAGGTCAACAATGAATTAGGGTTTTGGGCAGCTATAAGAGAAGGTAAAGCGACCTAATTCATCATTATGAAGACTTTGACTTGACAGTTGAGGAGAGAGGCGCATCTCAAGTTCAGGCGAACCCGGAGCTTTGAGGATTCCAGAAGGTAGACACCCAGAGGTTGATTTCAGTGTTGAGAGACACACCCTAGTCACCGGGAAGATCATCCAGATCTTCCATCATACTTAAACAACAGTTATCCAGTTGTAGTAGTGAGGGTGCACTTATCCACGTAGAGGGCGTAGCTATTGATCATTAGAGAGGTTTGACTTGTCCCATCCAGGGAGAATCCAAAGATTCCCTTCCGACCCAGTTGAGAGGAAGGCATGGCACATCCATTGCCTAGTTTCTTGTCAGATTCTGACGGTGAAATCATCCAGAGCGCATCATTTACCCAGTGAGGGCGCAACTTGAGAGGAAGCACATTCAAGGTTCTACAAGCTTCATCGGGCCAAATCTGGGGAAACCCTTCCTACCCAGTGCAGAGTGAACCAGGGCACACATTTTGAGACCATTATTAGCAGATTCCAACAGAGGAATCTCTAGGGCACATTTGCAGCAGCAATTGGGTGCATTTCCCCCTGGGGGATCCATCCAGGGTCCAGACATATCAGCAGAGGGCCGATTGTCAGGCTATTAATCACCAAGACTGTGTGAGAGGGCAGGGCACATTGTTTGAGATAGTTTCCAATCAGATCCGAGGTGTGTAGCCACCAGGGCGCACAATCCAGTCCCGCAACAATTGTCGTAGCGAGCAACAGATCATCCAAATAATACCCATATCCAACATCAATCTTCTATTATTCGGGTATCATCCTTCTAGTTTATTTCTTTATTGTATTCCAGCTAAGATACATTTAGATCTGATCTAGCCGAGTGATTCTCTATTTCCAGCCGCATACAACATTGTAACCAGTAAAAAACTCATAATATATGATTTACAATATTTTGTGTCATTCTCTATCTGTATGCTTATTCACATGTTGTTAAACAACTTATTTATCTACACACACACATGCAAAAACACCAAGCATGTTAAACCCAACAGCTTAAATGCATCAAGAAACCCCCAGTGTATCAGATCAGATAGTAGATACAACAGAGTAACAACTTTTCCTAGACTATCCAGATTTGGGATATTACAATCGTATCCGAGCTTTAGTCCTGCCAGCCTGTGACTAAAGATGATGAGTTCAACAGGTGACTCAGAGGGTTGTGAGAACATAAGTGAATAATATGTCACTTACAACAGATGCAGGGAAAGGAGACCTAGGCCAGATTCCCCCCCCTTTCCTCCCAGTTCAGAGGAAGAGGTACAGAGGGAAGCAAAGAGAAGGGCAGAGAATGAGGCAGAGTGTGAGGCAGAGAGGATGATGGGAGGCGGTTATGAGAGACCAGAGGGAAGTGGCAAGACACCCATGGACCCAGCTGAAGCTTTCATGCAGGTTATCAACAATCTGGTGGTCAATCAACAAGCCACGACTTTGATGTGTATTGAGTAGAGTTATAATATCAAGATCTCTTATTCTGAATGATGTAGCACTGTGTAATCTTGAAGTTAATTGGTAATCTTATCCTTTATTGTGCGCTTCAAGATTTGTTCTTCATTATAATGTCTACAGGTAGTACCAAATTTTTTACTCTTAACCTATCGACAACAACCATTTTAAAGGGCATTGTTGTAAGAAAATAACCCTTACAGAATATGTGTTCATGGAGCCATTCATCATACTTAATAGAGGTTAAATTACTTCATTTCTCCATCAACTATAGGTAAAGACTTAGTTAAGGAAATCTTACCAAGACTTTCTTCTTGGCGAATTACTCGGCAAGATTTGGGTTCATGGTCGTGCTTACCTAAATGCCGGATCTGTCTTGTGTTCTAGTTTTTACTATCGGACCGTGTAATTTTTACCTTGATTAAGTTTTCGATTAGAATGGATTTTTAAATTAAATTGAAATTCTTCACAATAGTCGACTTGTTGATATTTTAGTTAGTGTTATTATTAAACATTTGATTTTTATTGGTGACGGAGAGACAAGACAAATTTAAAGATAGAAGCTTCGATCCATTTTTTTTTATCCTGCAAAATATGTGATTGATTAAAAAAAATAAAAAAATTTAATAGTCATTATTACTGAGACGACTTAGATATGGTTTGTGGGGGTAATAGTTGGCGTTTAATAAAATTGCTTGAATGCATACTGATGAAATTGATTATGTTTCTATCCGTAACTGTCTCTAAAAATCGATTAGGGGAGGGTAATTTTCTCCTTGTTCATTATACACAGAAAACCTCGTGACAAGGTTCATCTCTTTTTTCTTGACCAAACAGTCGAGACTAAGGATGTACGACTCCTCTCGTTACCTTAATTTGAGATTATACGACCGTTTTTTTAATTGTTAGTACCTTAAGAAGAAGATTTTTGCAAATTCGTTTTAATTTTGAGCACTCAGTTTTCTTTAATATAAGTCGAATAACAGGATAGGAATTCTTAATTCTGTTAACGCTTGACATTCACCTCTTTCATATATATATATATATTAGATATTTGAATATTTCATTTTTATTAGTCCTTGCCGTAGGTATAGAGAGACTATAGCGATCGATAAAGCGTTGACTACATATTAGTTTGTCCTTTGACCGGAAATATTTGCACTATACCTATTGTTGGAGCTATGGAATTAAAAACATATATTTATATATATTAAAAAGTAACATATATGTACTGATCTGATTGGCTAAGAGATTGGAGGTATTATTGCCGGCTTTGCTATTCCCAATGCAGTGTATGGAAACATATCCAAACTTTTTTCTAGTAGACAATATGTTTTAATCATATATTTTTCCTGTATATTGCTTGAAGGTCGATTAATGCTACCATTATTTCAAATTTTTGTATTAGCATTTTCTGCTACACGAATATATCTGTCAGTTTTGATATGTATTAAGCATGTTGAAATGTTTTCATATCCAAGCTTTGTATATTTCTTAAAATTTATTGACACTTATTCCGAGATGCCTCAATAGGCCTGACAACGTAAATGTTTACACGACGCGACGTTCTCCAACACCCCTGACAACTTAAATGTTTGCATACCGCGATGTCCTTAGACAACCTGAGACTCTTAAATGTTTATGTAAATATGGTTCTCGGAGTATATGCCAGTTCAATAGCCATTGTATGTTTCATCCTTGTTTTGCCATTGAAGTTACATACATTGTTTACTGGTTCGGTGACTGCTTCTTCTTTGCTGGTTTGGCGGGTGCTGCCATTGTATGTTTCATCCTCGTAATCATTGAAGCTACATACATTGTTTACTAGTTCGGTGAGTGGTTCTTCTTCGGTGGTTTATCGGTTGCTGTTTTTTGTTGTTTCGCTCGCTATTTGACCTGCGCTTCTGCATTTCATCGTTTCGGAGTAAGTTTTGATGCCATAGTTTCATTTTGTATTCCTTGCTTGTTGTTCAGTGTTTGCAGTTTGCAAGTAAGAATGTTTGCTTATTTGTAGTCGCATGTTCCTTGTATGTTTCCGGTTCCTTTTCTGCTTCGACTGCAGTTTGGTAATTGTTGGAGATACATATGTTGTTCACTGGGTCGGTGGATTTTGCTGGTTCGTTGGTTCGTGGGTTGCTGGTTCTGTTTGTTTGCCTGGGGTTTGCGCTTTGGGGCCCTGGGGGTGTAGATCGGCCTCTTTGTGCTTTCTCGCTGGTTTGGTCCTTGCTGGTTTCTTTTCTTTGATTCGGCCTTGCAGGGTTGGGATGCAACGACGATGGTTGGAGCTTTTTTTTGGATTGCTATTGTTTTTTTGGGGCGCTTTACGGTTTTCAGCCCCTGCACCCACCAGTCAATCTGCAGTTGTGTTATTTTCCATTTTTGCAGAGGCCTCTATCTGTATTTGTGTGAGATTTTCCTGGTGCTCGAGTCCTGCCATGAATGAAAATAGTTGCATACAAAATTGTTGGAGGATTACATGTGAAGTTACAATATCCGTTGTTTTTTTGTTGGGATAAAACATATGTATGTAGCCTACATTTATAGAGCATGTATGGTCAGATGTGAGGATATGACATGACATTTCTTTCTCCTCTACATAGACTGGTGTGCGCACGATACAATTTATGTTGTGCTTGAGATATGATATGTGCAACAAAGATTCTTCAAGATTATATTTTCATGTCTGGAAGCATGTCTGGGTAGTTTGCCACAGGAAACTGAGAACTTGTAATGTGGGCACAACAGTCTGTGTAGAGGATAAAGAACATGGTTAAAGGGCATATCTGGATGAATTGCCATGGAAAACCATAAATCGTTTAGCTGCGACTGTGCAATTGCGTGATATTTTCTGCCTTGTAATATATTTTGGCCAGGGGAAAAAAAGCTAGACGTTTACACCCATAGATAGATAAGAGCAAAGGTTCATGTTTCTGCCTTTGTAAACTGTTCATTGAGTCAGTTTTGTTGTATCTACATATTGCTTGTTCTCCAGTGAATACCAACTTCCATTGATGTACATTGAATTTTGTGGGTTCCCACACTGAAACAAACAGAGTAGCTGGAGAAAAGGAGGGAGTCTTGACTGCATCGGCTGAAGAGGATATAGAAAGGTGCATGCTTGTACTGTTGTTTCATATTGCATTGTTTTGTATTTCATTTATGGTCTATATATGTGTTAAACTAGTTGCGTGCCTTCCTACATGGTAAGTTATCTTGGTTACATACGTTCCTTCCTGCATACTAAGTTAGTTTATGTCCGTTGTGTTTGTGCTGCATTGCTGCATTTAAAGAAACATAATCGTTGGACAGGATCAAGGACTCTTTGGCGGGTAAATAGACCTTTTTCTTTTTCTTTTAGATGTCTGTTTTCATACTAACTTGCCTTCGTCTCGATTGCATCTTCGGTGTTGCTACCTTGGAAAAAACAGGTTGCTTGGACAGGGAGATCAATTCTTCTGTGCAGTAGCAGAGGGTTCTGTGGTACAATCTTCTAAAAGGTATACCAAGTGTGTCGGTAAATTAAATATACAAACCGGGAGGGAGCATATAATATTAGACTTGAAAACGATGAATTTGCAGTAATGGGCCTTTCTGCGCTCCCCTGTTTCTACTTTTTCCATTTTATATTATCCCTTTTGTTTTATAATTCATCTGCTTAGTGTGGTTTCCGAAAATTCCCTCGTGTGCCGGTTGGCAGACTAACAGACTGACATATGTGGTCCTGCTTCTACCTTATTCCATAGTTACCCACTTTTTCGATTGCGGCTACTAGGTTGGCAGGTTGAAGATTTCTCCCCTGGCTTTCGGGGGTCCGCGATATACACATTGGCCATGGTGACCCGTGGTTACTCCCTGTTTACTGTTAAACATTTGTCCAGTTAAAAAATTAAGATGCATACATTTTTACGGTTATTTGGTCCTTCCGATGGACAATATACAATGCATATATTTGTTTACTCCTGATGTTCATCTGCACATGCTTGCATCAGAAAAAGTTGGACTAGTGAGACGGCCATGAGCAGTCAGTCATCCCAGACATTAGCAAACTAACAAGGCCAAAGGTAAAGATACATACGCTGTGCTCTTACTATGTTTATTGAACAAATTTTGTGGGATATATATTCATCTATGGCATGGTGGATATAATGATTCCATTTGCAATACATGGTTTCCAGCTCACAAGAAGTATCAACAAGTACAAGCGAAACACCGAATGTGCTGCATGTTCCGCAGACCAAGAGGTGTGGTTGCGAAACTATGGCTCCATAGTTCATTAATACTATTCGTGTACTTGTAGCACACTACCATTCACTTTAGTTTTCCTATTCAAAAAAATGTCATCGAGTCTAGAGTTGTGACATCCAAAGTACTGTGAATAGAGGGCTTGAACAACCGCCAAACTGGACAACTGTTCGTCGGGGACATAATGGTTGTCTATACCACCTACTTGGATAAGGCAAACAAAAGTAGATCCATTATGCGTGTTGATATGACATATAATGATGCCATGATGACAGTCACACTGACTGTTCCTCCACAACTTGTCCACAAACATGCAGAAAATATATTGCCTCGTAATGGGATATCCATTACAAATTTTAATGTATTGCCCAAAACAATATATGACTGTGGTGATTGCGATCAAATTATTTTGCTCAACGAAACAAGTATTGTGGAAAAAATTCCTACTATTTCTTCAGAATATCGCTTCCTCCCGAACTTGACTATCAGGCAGCTTGCACAGAGCACTGATATTTACCCAATCGGAACGATTGGGGCTGCTGTGACACTGGCGAGAAAATTTGGGTCGCAACACACTCTCCATATAAAGGATGGACAGTCGGACAACGACAAGGCAATGATACTGCTTTTCATATTCAATTTTGTTCTTAACTTCCGCATCTGCATATATGTGGTATAAGTAAAACAAATATTGCACTATTCCATGTTGCAGCTACAATTGTTCGATACGTATTCAAATTTGTTTTCGTCAATGGAACAACAATTGCATAGAGGGCAGATTCCACTTGTCCTGTTCAAAAATATAACAAAGAAGAAGGATGCTAGAGAAAGGATCTTTCAGACAACCTAGGAAACGTTTGTAACAGAGTTGCAAGCAGATATAATAGAGGATCTAGAGAAACTAGCTAGCTCTACAATTGTTGTGCATATACATCCACAAAATCATCCTCACTTTGCTTATAGAAATAGCCTTCAACAAATTTTTGCACCTGTTTACTTTTACTTTTTTGTTTTACAGTGGAGGGGGGGATGCAGTTGTGTATTATATTGTTTAATGTATTAATCCCTTTGCTCGCGTTGCCAGGTTGAAGGTCTTTTAGTTGCAACCAATGTGTACTCGACCCCCTTTGAGCCTGTATGTGCAAAATTCCATTCCGCTGCTTCTGCTTCCGCTTTGATAAGTGATGATACGATTGATTGTCTGCGATGCGATGAAAAATGTCCATATATTTATGGACGTTGTGTCAATGGTGTTATCCGAACCGTGGGCAACACAACTGTGTAGTATTCGGTTAGGCAACCTCTGTTACAAAATGTGCTTCCTGAATTGGTAGAGTTGTCGTATGAAACGTATTTACACAAAAAGGCAAGCAATGTCTATATGTTGCGACAACTTCGGATACAGAGCAAATTCACCTTAAATGAGAACAATGCAATTTTGCATATCGGTTGAAGAAGGGCAAAAAAATAAAATTAAATCAAACTTTGGGAGGAAACGAAAATACCTCATGTATCTCTGTAATATTTGTTCAACATC
>ML838904.1:0-24638 GCA_009831015.1 Picea engelmannii
ACATTACTGGTCCCTCAAGGAATGCTTGCTGTGTAGAAGTAAAAAGCTTGCTTGCGGATTCAATAAAGAAGACAGTAGGTACTGAGAAAAAGAAGTATTCAAGTTATTGGAACAATTTTAAGACATGCTAATATTAATATCGCTGTATATACCATTAATGCCAACAAATATAGATATTCAAACCCTAATGCCAACAAATATAGATATTCAAACCTTCGAAGGAATAAATCATGGAGTGTTTATACTTTATTACACCGAAAGGAATGGAATCGCTGAAGTGTCTGGGGAACTCTGGTCGTCACAGAACGGCGTTGTCGAATGCAAACTGCACTCTCTCATGAACGGACAAAGCAAATCCGCCGCGTCCCGATCTATCGAGCAACAAACGCACCCTGGCAAGCTTAGAGATCGATTCGGGGACGCTAAAACCGCAACGCAGTCAAATATTCCGAGAAGATCGCATTTCTGGCGTAAAATGCCAATCGATGGCCGGATTCCAGCCGGAAATGCGCCATAAACGGCGCAGGCATAGGGTGAGCTTACCACTGTTTTCAGCTAACGCCATCACGGAACGACCAAATCTCGAATTCGAGCAAGGGCTGAACTGCATCTGCAAAGATTCGCCAAATCTTATGGTCGTATGGGAAGAATCTCTAAGAGGCTTTTGTCTGCAGTCAGACCTGCCCGAAGTAGTGAACTCAAGGATTTTCTACTTGAAACCTTCTATATTTACAAAGTTTCCTTCAAAAAACCCATCGATTGGTCAGGATTCCCCGAAGATGCAGAGAGGGTTTTTATAAGTCCGTGTATCTCGGATAGTGGATCTGCTGGAAAAGATTCCCCAATAAAAAATAATTCATATTGAGCCAAGTTCATTGAATGTACCCTCGGGAACATACATTCGTCCAAGTGCAATGGACGCAGGGCTGCTTTCATGTCCAAGTGCAATGGACGCAAGATTGCTTTCATTTCACATTAACGGAGCTATGCATTGGCCATGTTGTTATGATGACTATATTTTTTATTTAGGAATATACATGTTACTTTGCTTTTTCATTGTGAGTAAATGCCACCTCCTTCCCTTTTGTCTTTATGCCTTTTTATTTAACATTTCTTTAATAAATATACATTTCAAGCAAATGATATGACTTTTTCTCTAATTAATATGCGGTTTAAACAAACAATATAGATAAACGTCAGGCATCTCGATTTATTAGGTCGAAGGTGTGTAAAAGAGAGTATCCCATCAAATGTCGTCACTAGAGAACATCTCTTCCTAATATAGCTGTCGTATAAATTTTCTATAATGTTATATGTTTTGGCTATTTATAGGTTAAATTATTTATTTAATTTTGCTCAAAATTATTTCAGAAATTGTTGGATCTGGTTTGAGTGAATAGTTTAAAATGTATAATTAGATTGTTAGTTTTAGTTATTTTTTGAGCATATTATCCTCTTAATTTTGCTAGAAATTAAGAGAGAAATTGTTGGAACTCTAGATATGAGTGGTTAAATGTTTGGCCTAAATTTATGTGGCTAGATTCATGTAGAAAATACCAAAACAAATTGTGAACGTAAAACGTTTAAACAACACGGAAAATATATATTGTGATTCTCAAACATTTCTCGCACAATTAGGATTATGATATCACTCAGACCAACATCTCTACAAAGCATATTACGTAGGTACATAGTTTCCTAGATCCAAATGGCCCTCACTATAACCCGCTTGTAGATTCAGGTCATCAAAAGGCCCAGCCAATGACCCAAATCTACAATTGAGTTAAGGATGGCCATCTTGTGGTGGAAAATTCCTTGTTATTCGATTATATTTAATAGACAAAATTTCCCACCCATAGAAAATGATGGTTCAAACAATACAACCAAACATTTTTTACGAAATTATTATTTCCGACGAAAAACCTTAAATCTTCATTGTATATGACAGGCATATTTCCCATATACTTTCATCACACATGGCCCAACTCAACTTATCTCATCTAGCTTCGATGACTTTCTTCAATCTTGCACAATTGTTCATTGCTTCAGGCATCTAACCGTTGGTTGCCCGACATTTAATGGTCCACAACATTGACTTTGAATCAAATGCTCCCATATGTAAGGCCTCCCAAGACACCCACTGATCATGCACACTCGTTGGGAAGATTCGACGATGGAGCAAATGAAGAGCATAAGGAGGAAACAATCGTCTTAGCAAACAAAGACGTTTGGGTGTTGACAGGAGCACCTTGGGGCACGACGGTGATGTGCGAACCCAAGGGGGAACACACCCTTCTTCTCTTTTGATGGACAATAGAGACTTGGGTTGCATTTGGGCAAGGGCGGGGAAACTTGGGAGCACTCCCAAGTAGTAAACCCATTTTCCCTTGGCAACACAGGCGCACTAGAGAGGTTGGACGATCCCATCGACACACCCATAAAGAATCATGATGATCAACATAAGGAAGTTAATGAGGAAAGGGGAACGTGCCCAAGGATGGGTGTGTCGGTCCAAGAGACATGTTGGTTGATGGGCATGTAGGCTTAGTTGGGTGCACTGGGTCCATGAAGGGGCATGACAGTCCGTTGGGTATGATGATTACCAAAGGGGTGTGACACATCTAAGAGACATGACATTTCACAGAAAGTGATTCTTGGAGCCCATATAAAAGTAAGGGTGCAAAACCAAAGGAGGACATAGAAGAACAAAGGAACGAAAGAGACATGGAGCTCTGAGGCTGGGCACACTAGTGGGGTGCACCTTAGGCTGAGGCACAAAGAATTGACAAGGGGGAAGTCTTGGTATCACAGAACCGCAAGTTTGGACAATTTTGATGTATGAGGCTGAGTCATGAGACTATGTCCTTCTATATAATTAGTAACAGTAGCGCCCTCTTTTTAAATCTTTTTTCTATTTCAGAATATAAATAAAAACAAGTCGGGTATTAGGCATCAACGGTGCCGCTCAAACTGTATTTGTCTCTTGTGTTTCACTTGTTTTCTATTGTATGCCAAATTGACTAAGTGTTAAATTGTGTTAAAAAATGTCTAAGTATACAACTGAGTTACATAGAGTAAGGATGTGACGTGTCTGAAGCCTAGAGTAGAGTATGGTTATGCTCTAGGTGAAGAGGCATAGTCTGACTGAAGTATCCTTGGTTGAGCCAAGCTGCCAAGGGAGAACCATTGTTGATCTAGGTGGATATCGGTGGCCACCCTCCTATTCCACTGGGTCAAAATATAGTTTTCCACCTCGACGATTTTTTGACAGTTTTTCGGGTCCCAAACTTCGAGTGTTGTCTTGAGGCCCTAAACGATGTTATTTGGGGATTTTAATCTTAGGATATTGCCTATGGAAGTGGCCTGTAACAGTAGAATTTTTTTCTTTTCATCTAGACCATTCCAATGGTGTAGTGAGTGCCCCAAACAAGAATCTTATGTAAAAGCTATGCCCCCAGGGAGTCGAGGTATGAACTACCCCCATGGGGGTCCACAAACCTTTTGGATTTTCATCTTTCATGGTTAGGGTTTTTTATTTTCCTTCTGTTAAAAAGGCCTTTAGAGCCTCATTGTAACAATCATCTTCTTGCGAATGAGAATAGTTGTCACATCTCTTCTAAGAGATAAGATGCAACCATTCTAATGAGTTCCTTCACTCTCTATTTTTACAGTTTTTGTACATTTCACTAATTAATAGAAATTGTTTATTATTGTATCTATGCGTTTATTCTTATATCTCTGATATATTTTTGTTATATTATTGGCTCCCTTGCAATATCTTTGTATATTTCTTTGTTATATCTCCTCTCTCATTTCATGCTCAAAATAATCTAGATGAGTGGTATCAGAGAAGGTTGCTCTTGATCATTTTTTTAGTGCATGTCTCCAACGAGGTTGGAGTATAGAAAGTTGGGTCTCGATCTTGTCCCTCTTGAGGAAAATTTCTCTTTCATGCCCAAGAAAAACAACGGAGCATAAGATTCTACTAATCCATTTTTGGACCGACCTCTCATGCGACAAAGGGACAAAATGATGGATAATTTTCCCCACATCCTTCAATGCCTGTCAATAACAGCAAGTGGATCTTCATCAAGCGACCACTTTGGAGGCACCTCTCCTTTCAAGGTACAATTTAATTTTGATATTCTTGTATTTGAAGGTTAGATAGATGTGGATGCCCTAGTAAAATGGTTAAATATGCTAGAAGGTTATTTCTTTGTTCACAATTTTTTCGATAGGCAAAAGATCACATTCACACTCCTTAAGTATCTCCCCCATGTCAAACATTGGTGGGAAACTTACTGGGATCAAAGTTCCACAAAGAAGTATGAAATATATGGGGCCAAACCCACTTGGGTTTTTTCTGTGGATGTGGTCAAGGAACAATATTACCATGTTGGTAACTATGACAACCAGTACATGAGATGGACCACGTTGTGACAAGAGAGGGGCCAAATATTGTGTCAGAGTTCACAAATACTTTCAATACCTTGCGCACCAAGCTGGATATCAAAGACTCTGAGCGACATTTGGTTCCGAAATACCTCGGGGCTCTGCATTGGTACATCCAAACCGAAATGGATTTCCTTTACATCTCATCACTGGGAGATGCCTATCGATATGATGTCAAAATAGAGCAGAAATTTAGGCACCAAAACAAATGGGAGTTCGATTCTAGAAATCCGCAACAACCAAAGTTTGATAAAGATGGCCCTAACAAAAAACCTCTTGAAAACTCATCCAAGCCATAGGAAAAGAAGGATAATGGAAAGATGAATGAGGAAACTGGAAAGTGGTGCAATTTATACAAAATCCCCTGGAACAACACTGATGAATTTCATTCAAAACAATCATTGGCATCTGAGATCAAAGAAAATGAGTCAAACCCTGATTCAGAATCTAATTCAGAAAATAATCGAAGAAGAAAGATCATCGACATAGACCCCACTGCTACTGTCGCGACCCAAAAAATTCAACTAGAAGGACCAACAGATACTAAAGAGGTGGAGCACCTTTTTCATTCACATATGTGGGTGAAGCACACCCCACTACATTTTATTGTTGACAGCGAAAGAAAAAATAACCTCATCTTAGAAGAGGTCATCAAGCAGTTGGGATTGACAAAAACACCACACCTGTAACCATACAACATCAGGTGGCTTCACCAGGGATGAGATTTTTGTGTCAGCTAACAGTGTCGATTATCATACGACATCCATCCCTTCAAGGATGAGGTATTATGTGATGTTTTCCTGATGGATGTATGTGATGTCCTTTTGGGCCAGCCATATATGTGGAAGTGTCATGCTATTTATGAATCTTGACCTCGTAGTGTCATTGTTACTCTAGGGGTTCATATCTATAGGATACCAAAGGTATTTCCAACTATTGTCCCACCTAAACAATGTCATAAGGTAGTATCTCATACTGCAAGATTTAGCTTCTTCACAATCTGTTCAAAAGGTGAACAGAAGGACACTACAACCACTGTAGCCTCATTCCAGGCACCTTTTATACAGCATAAGAAGGTGGAAAATATTGAAGAAAAGTGTAAAGATTCATTCTGCACACAGTCATCTCATCAGGTTCTCAAAAACCTCCCCACAAAGCAAGCAATGCAACTTCTCCAGCAAGGTAAGCAACTGACCAAGGTTCAAATTCAACAAATGCTTCCCCCCCTCCCACAGGAACTCAATGCAATGGAGACCATTGCTTCCTAAAGAGGTAGGATTAACCCAGGTGGATATCGGCGACCACCCACCTATTCCACTTTCTCAAAATAGAGTTTTCCACCGCGTTAGTTTTTCGATAGTTTTTTGGGTCCCAAACTTTTGGGGCCGTTTTGAGGCCCTAAATGACATTTTTTGGGGATTTCGAGCCTGAGTGACTATTAAAGGCCCTGACTTGGCCCACTTGACATTTTTTCTTCTTGGCTAGACCTTTCCAACGGTGTATAGAGTGCCCCAAAAGGAGATCGTATGCAAACGTTACGCCCTCGAGAATTTGAGGTATCAACTACCCCATCGGGGCCCACAAACCTTTTGGATTTTCGTCTTCGAGGGTTATGGTTTTGGATTTTCCTTATGTTAAAAAGGCCTATAGAGCCTCATTGTAACAATCATATTCTTTTAAATGAGCACATCCTTCACACCTCTTCTTAGAGATAAGATGCCACCAATCTAGCGAGTTCTTTCACTCTATATTTTTACAGTTTTTGTACATTTCGCTCATTAATAGAAATTTTTTATTACTGTATCTTTGTTTTTATTGTCATATCTCTGATATATCTATGTTAAAGTATTGGATCACTTGCAATATCTTTGTATATTTATTTTTTATATCTCTTCTCTCATTTCGTGCTCAAAATAAACTGGATCAACTATGATGTCGCACGTCCATGAGATGCCAAGGTGGGACTTGGGCATGACTCTTGGGGGTGTGGCAGGTGGTAACAGAGAAATTTCACAATGAAGGGTTTCACAAAACACAATGCACAGTATGACAGGCTTCGCACAATCCATAAGTGGGGCAACTCAAGGTTGTGTGACTCCTTTGATAGAGATGTATGAAGTCGTATGATGAAAGAAGATTGAGGATGACTCAAGGTAGGTTGAATCAAGTATCCCTCTGTGACTTGAGACGAAAGAGTCCTGGTTTGGGAAGTGAACTAAGATTTACAAATACATCCAACAAATCACTTTGGAACTAAGTGGTCAATCAAGGTGTTGTCACGCTTACTTAAATGCTGAGAGGGGGGTTGAATAAGTATAAGAATAATTTTCATTTTCTTATAATATTTATCAATATGATACTTTATCAACTTTAGAACTTAATGATAAATAAGAAACCATACAATCCACTGTATGCATATATTTAACGTGGAAACCCAAATGAGAGAAAAACACAAAACAATTATATTGTAAAATCATGTATTCAAGCCAACCTATTTTTACAATGTTTGCAGACACCAATATGTAGGAGACACCAATCACTTTGGATGAGCATCAACTCAACACTTCCTATAGGAACCAATATACAACTGCAATATTTGTAGGCACTGACTTGATAGAGACACCAATCCCCTTAGCAAAGCACCAAATCAACAATATGTAGGAACGAACCTACTGGACACACCAATATCCATGATCTATCAATAATGTCAAATCATCTCTTTTCCTAAAGAATTTACTTCCATAAATATGTTTCTCAATCTATGTTTTCATAACCCTCTCCTTTAATTCACAATCTTCTTCATTTAGAAATTTCCTTATACCTTGCAACTCCCAGCCACCCATAGATAATTACAATTTGTTATTTTCATTCTCTGGCATCCTCAGACCTCAGATCCCCAACGCTTCTCTTCCCACAATCCAAACTCATTCACTCACTGCTCTGACTTGTATTTGAGCATCATTATTTATATAGAGAGTACACTCAAGTGTTTGTCCACTTATAAAAAAAATATTGCTCATGAGGTCAGCTCTAGAGCACTTGTCTCTTCCTTAATATTTGGAATTTATAAATCCTTCAAAACTAGCCCAAAATTCCTCCTAATTCGCACGTTATTTGCTCATTAGACATAGCATAAACCTTGACTCTCAACAATCTTCCAATATAATCCCTAATTCAACCTCAACCGTTGATCTATCATCTTGATGGTTTACTGCATCACCGGGCTATCCAGTCTATTGACCGTCCATTTAGCACCAGTGGTCAACTCATGTGCCATGAAGAGATGCATCATCAGATGCACTTTTGTTGAAGACCTTGATTCTACAAGGTTGTGTTTGGCCCAACACTTATTTTTGTACTTGGAATTTTTGCACCATTGCATGGGTTAATAATGTAATAGGTCTGCATGAGTCATGTCTAGGTCAGTTACCTTGGCATCGGTTCACTGGAAAGTTCCTTTCACCCAGGTTTTTTTATCCTCAGGTTATCATTGGGCCTTCCAGCCTTAATGATTTCCCTTGAGTTTTTCCCTCGCACTTTACGTATGTCCTCCAAAGTGGTGAACGACGTTCTAGTGAGCTTATGTTTTGGTAACTATATAGGGAATTCATTGTAAATGACCATGAAAGAAATCATAGAAAGTTTCATGGAATTCCGTCGAGTCTAGGTTAGTTTTTTTTAATTAATTAATTTTTAATTAAATTTCCCTAAGTTTGGAGTTTTAATTTTTTAATTAATTAACTATTTTTGAGTAACAATTGTAAAAACTGGATCCTTGGACTTTTGATAGGGGTATTTGTGCTCAAAAGAAATGGAATATAACCTTCTACATCCTTGGACGAAGTTTCATCTCGGTCAGACAACTTTAGCCATGGGTTAGTCCACCTAGAGTGTCAGTCAGTCTATAACAACAATTTTAATTTCTAAACTCTAAACATGGCGAAATGCAAAAATTGTAATAATGATTTAGATGATGTGAAATGTTGAAATTATGGTTAGAGAGAGACCCCCTAAGAATAACCTTATCCTCCCAACACTTTTCAACCTTGTCTAACCTCTTTTCCAACCCCCACACTCAAAAGTTGTGCCCCCCTAGGGGGATTGACGTTTTTCACTTTTTAATTTAATTTTGACTTTGGTGTGGCCCCCTCTCCTAATTTTTCACTTCATTTAACCTTCTTATCACCCCTAGAGGTGATCCCCCTTACTTCACCTTACCCATACTTGCATTTGGGTTAGTATTTGACCAAGGGGAGCGCTCTCCAAGAGAGTTACGCCTTCCTTTTCCTCTCTCCAATAAAAGTTATGTTATTTATTGTGAGGTGACTCTTCACCTTGATTTGGCATGGATCCCATGCCTCTCCCTCACCCTTTATTTGATCCCAACACCTCACACCCTTTCCTCACCTCTCATCTCTTCTCCACATCCCAAGAGGTGCACCCTCCAAGAGTGGTGCGCCCTCCTTCATCTAGAAAATCCATCAAATAATTATTTAAAAATTATTTGAGCCTTTTCATATTATTTGGCACAAATTCCACACCTCCTCCATTCCATTAGATCTATCTACTTAATTTTTCTATTTTTCTATGCCCTAGATCTATTGTGCAAACCCTAGGAAGTGTGCCCTAGCTTAGAGATCTACTCTATTGCTTGGTGATGGACACTTGGCTCAGATCCAAGAGGGGTAGGTTTGCCTCTCCAAGTATAAATAGATCTCATTTCTCCTCCCCAACTCACCATATCTTGAGCTATTGTTATGCTACTTGATTTACAACTCTCCCTCTCTCTCATCTCATTCATTTTCATGTCATTCTAGCTCTTAGGTTTTGGAGTATTCCTCTCCAAGATCTACTTCTTTTGGTAATAAAATTCAAGAAGATTTGGAGGACAACAATAAGAGTAATGCATATGCTTGCTTCTCTTATGCATATGGAGGTAACTTTGCTTGGTTTTCTTTTGTGATTCATGCAATATTAGATCTTGGATAAAGTGTTATCTAGGTAGGTTAGATGGTGTGTATGCCCTTTTCTCCTATAAATCTTGATGCATAACTTGAATTGAAGTGTCGTTTATGTTTATTGCATTAACATTTTATCTATTATATGCTTGATCTTGAAGAGAGATTGCATGCTCACTTTCAAAGTCTCATTGGGAAGACCTTCTAGAAGGGAAGGGTCTCTTGAGGCTTCACATACTTCAGCCATCTTGATTATTGCTTTGCTCTATTTTCTATACATACATCTCACTTTTCAGCTAGCATACATTGTTTTTGATAGGTCAATAATATCTCAAATATATATCTTGTCTTGTGGAAAGTACTTGTTCCAAAAGGGAAAGGTTTTCCTTAACTTTGTTTGGTTGTATGTAGCCATCCTAGCAAGAAGACCTTGTTTTTTTAACAGGTACATCAGATCTGATAGGAGGCTCTTGGCTGCCCCAAAAGGACACATACAACACTCAACAACCCCTTGGGGGAACTTGGTAGCTATTTCTTACTCTCTAGTCTTTTTCTAGCTTAAGTAGTACATTTTCTTCTTTTTTTGCTTGTTTAGTTTGGCTTGAGGTGTAAGAGGGGAAGTGGTATGGCCTCCCCTCTTCTTCAAGATTGTGGGTAGGCTAGGACGTGGATAGATCTAGTTTGCATTTCATTTTTGTTGAGTTTTTCTTCTAGCTTGGTCATGAGGTTTAGAAGGTGTGGGCACCTTCTCTACCCCACCTGGGTAGTGCTTATTTGCTTGTAGATCTAGCTTGCTTTTAGCTTGTTGTTTTGGTTTATTATATCTCTTGCTAAGTTATCCTAATCATAAGATCTAAGAAAACTCTAACAAACTAAGACAAGATAACTAACTAATAACCTACTTAGTTGGGTGAGGAACCCCCAAAGAGGTAAGAATAAGTGTTAATCCTTATTTTCTCATGTTATGTGATTGATCTAAGTGGTTTAATGCTCTTAATGTTTATGCTTCATGTTAGCGTCAGAAGTCACTCCTGGATTGCTTGCAGGAGCAGAGCCCAATGCCCATCAGTTTTATGTCATGATAGTTTGTAATGGGTGATCAAATGGGTAGAGACTCAGGAAGATATCACTCTAACTCAGGGACTGGGTCTGGTATGTAAGGAACAAAGGACGTCTTGATCTAACTTCAGTCAATGAGTTGATTTAAAGATGAGCAGGTTGAAGACTTGGTGAGAGGGGTGAACAAACTACCTCAGGAAATAGACCTTTCAGTAGTTGGTAGAAGAAAAAATCTGGATGCAAGATCCTCTTGGTTCAGAGCCTCAAGAAACTGAAAGGGGGACTTGAATGGATCCTCCAATTCCAAGTCGCTCGACGCTAAGAAAATCACAGAGACCAATTACAAACAATGCAATAGTTACAGTGATCCAACCTACATCATCCTATAATAGTTACAACTTGACTGGATCCTCCAATTCTAAGCTGCTCTAATACAGTGTAAACAAAGAAGTGAAAGAAACTGACATTCATAAGGCAATAAGTCTCAAAATTCCACACATAACTAGGAATAACAGTGCTTCATTAAATATTTACAACCGAGAGCCTTGCTCAACCATTGATGTTTACAATATACAAAGACTGAGTCTATATACTCAAAAACAATTTCCTAACAGAGGCATGCCCAGTCACCCAAGGCTTGGTGTCCCTTCAGCCAAATTCGAACGGGTATTCTTCGTCAGACGCCACCTTAACTATGCATGGCTTCTGCAAGGGGAGTAGCTGAGCCATTAAATTCCAAGTTAGCATGTGTAGACCTCTTTGGCTAGTCGAGGACTCGACATGGCTTCTTTGGAAAAAAAATTACACAGGACCCTCTCGGGTAGACAGCTTGCCAGACCCTCCATACCTTACACTTAATGAATGAGGAGAGGTTTCAACCACCCCTTCTCACCTTCATTTACTCTAATTGAAAACCAGGATTGAGGTCAAATCAGATGGTACCTGGAGACCGCGATGATCCTTTCTGTGAGCAAAGTCGACGCCTTTGGCCCCTCTTGCACAACTCTTTTTTCTTTCCCAAGTGACCACGGGCTTTGACCCTATGTTTATTCTCAAAGGCGCTTTCAGCGTTCATGAATAGGAAGGAGCTGATCCTTGCTTATCATAGTCGCGATGAGAGAAATGTCGAGATGGCTTAATTGGGCGCCACACGTCCCTTTTTGTTTTGATGATCCTGAACTCACTTGGTGATGCTTTGGGCCTCAGTCTTGGACGCTCTTGGCACTTCGCACCGCAGGTATATGAAGGATCTTCTCCTTGCGCTTTGAAGTCGCGATGGGTGAAAAGCCGAGGAGCCAAATCGTGGACCAGGTGTCCCCTTTGGATGGAGGACTGAGACTGCTACGTGATATTGTGGCCCCAACTATGGGAGCTTTCGACACTTCAGGGTTTGGTGTTTCAAGATGTAGAACGACATAGAACCCTCACCCTTCAAACTCCTGAATGCCGAAATGCCGACGTGACTAGATCTCGCACCACGCGTCCTTCGGATGGACAACTGCTATCCTTTCCTACATACAATATGGGCATTATCCATCGTGCTAATCTCAGCGTAGCTCCGCTAACCATAATTTCCCACCAACCGTCGATCTACTCTTACGGATGAATCCGGACTGTCGACAATATAATCTCGCCCGCTTACTTGCTTGGAAACCTAAAACGAGATTTTTCCGTGCTGCGCTCGGGCGCTTCTCGTGCAACTTGCAGACCTGAATACTCTTGTGCCTAGGACAATAAATGTTACTAACATTAGGCTCCATGGGGGATAGAGTCATCCCTGTGATGCTCTGAGGACTCATTTTGCAGCTCCAGTGCCTTGTTGTTGGGCTATGGGGTCATTTATTTAAAACTTAAAAATGGAAAGAAAAACAATATTTACAACTGTGAAAGAGCCATGTGCAGCTCGAGAGAAAAATATTTTTAGGAAATGCCCATTCATAGGGCCATTGAAAACTTTTTGATCCTTCAAATCCCGTGCCCTGTAGGTGTTATTCGAGAATACTTAGGATACTTTGAAAGGCCCGATCCACAGGGCTTCGAATTTTCCGTGTTTGCCTTTATCTTATTTAGGAGCATCCCATTTCAGTACCGGGTCTCCTATCTGAAACTCTTCCTTCTTGGCCTTCTTATCAAAAACCTGCTTGATCCTTGGCTGATGGTCCTGAATTTTTCCCATTACCTACTCCCTGGCTTGCTGGACCTCCACTAGCTAATGAATTCTTCTGATCATGTCATCAGGCTCTTCTTGATGATCCTAGAGGAATTTCGCTACAGGAATGGCTAAATGAGAAGGGAAAACAACCTTTTCTCCATAGACTAATTGGAAAGGAGAGACGCCTATAGATCTCTTCGTAGCCACTCGATCAGCCCATAGAGCAAATTTCAATCTTGAATGCTAGGCCTTCTTGTTGTCTTCCAACAATCTTTTGATGATCCTTATCAGGCTTTTGTTGGAGGACTTCGCTAAACCATTGCCCTGGGGATATAATGGGGGGAGTGAATCAGTTTGATCCCAAATTTCCCACAGAACTTGGCTAACGGCTCAGCCTTGAAAGAGGCTGTGTTATTAGTGACAAGCTTACTTGGGCAGCCGAATATTGTGATGAGGTCTTCTAGGAATCCAATGATTACCATGTGGGAAGCACTCCTAGTGGGGATAGCTTCAATCCACTTGGTGAAGAAATCGGTAGCAGTCAGGATCCATTTGTGCTACCCACTAGAAGCGGGGTGAATTTCTCCAATGAAATCTAGGCCCCATTGCTGGAAAGGTCCTGAAACAACCACATGATTTAATGGCAAAGACTTGAGATGTTGTTTTCCTGCAAATCTTTGACATTTGGTGCAAGCTCTGACCCTTCTGCAGACGTCAGTGAATATGGTGGGCCAGTAATATCCATCCCTCAGGATTTTGTAGGCTGTGGTTTTCCTGAAATGATTCCCTCCACATAGGCTGTCGTGAAATTCAACCATGATCCTT
The DNA here is from genome assembly GCA_009831015.1 of Picea engelmannii. Taxonomy (NCBI): domain Eukaryota; kingdom Viridiplantae; phylum Streptophyta; class Pinopsida; order Pinales; family Pinaceae; genus Picea; species Picea engelmannii. Next base: position 13,447 of record ML838904.1, read on the forward strand.
TCAGCCTCTTGCAGATCTACACATGTCAAAAGCAACCCAAGGGGGTCTTTCCAATATAGAACTTGATTGATAAGGCAGTATCTGACTGATTTGAGCTTTAAATATCTTGCCTTGTTTCTTTGTAGGTCGTCTGGAGACCGCAACTCTTGCAGAAAATATATGACATCCTTATACCAGGGACATCGAGCCAATGGGGGCTCCCTTTGAGGGTCGATCTCAGACATCTAACCTTGTTGAATTCCTGAGCATTCATTGATGAAACTTACCCCCAAAGCTTGGCAATTGGCTTCAACAAACAACTTGGCTAAACCTTGACCTTTGATCAATTTGGTAGGATTTATTTCCAGGTCAAATTCCAGAATCTTGGCTATCCACTTACTCCTCCTCCTCCCGTCTATGTCAGGCCAAATAAGAATGTATTTAACAGTAGTTGAGGGGACATAAGAGATGAATTTTGATTGCAGGACATAGATTCTAAATTCCTTGAGAGCCTTTACCAGGGCATAGGCCTGCTTCTCCATAGTGTCATACCTGACTTCGGCATCCCTCAATGCTCGGCTGAAATAGACAACGGGCTTCTCTAGCCCAACCTTGTTTGTCTGTAATAAAACAACATCCACCGTGTCAGGTGAGGCAAAGGAGAAAATAAGGAAATCCTTTGAATAATCGGGACTAATAAGTATAGGGGCTTCAGTCAGGGCCTTCTTTATTTGCTCAAAGGAATTTTGCGATTCAGAAGTCCACCTCACCTCATTCCCTTTCCTTAACATGGTTGTTATAAGTTTTACCTCCTCAGCAAAGATTGGACCTCTTTCTTGGACCTCGGGATTGATAAGGCTTGTATTGGATCAACTCTGCTAGGATCGATCCTGACTCCTTCCGCTGATACTATGTGGCCTAGTAACTTTCCCTCCTGCATGGAGAACAAAGATTTCTTGCGATTTAATGAAATGCCAAAACTCCTGCATTTAAGGAAAACCTTCCTCAGATGACAACAATTTTCTTTATCAGATTTTGAAAATACTGTGATGTCATCCAGATAGACGACCACAAATTTATCCCTTTCCCCAATGAAAGCTATGTCCATGGCACGTTGAAACATTGCCCCTACATTCATCAATCCAAAAGGCATCTTGGCATACATGAATGTGCCCCATGTTGTGGTAAATGTCGTCTTTTCCCTGTCCTCAGGCAGAACATAGACTTGATTGTAGCCAGAGAAACCATCGATCATGGACATCCTGGATGCTCCTGTTACCCTCTGCAATATATGTTCCATCTTTGGTAAGGGGTAGATATCATTTCATGAGCTCCTATTCAGGTTTCTAAAGTTTGCCACCCAAGTTCACCACCCATTCTGAATATCTTAGTGGTACAATGATCTGGGCCTGTAGTAGCTTCTTCACTTCCCTCTCCATAATAGGCAACAGCATAGGATTGATCTGTCTTAGTATCTGCCTAAATGGCTTTGCCTCCCTTTTCAACGGTATTTTATGCTCAATGACAGAAGTGTTATACATTTTGAGATCTTCATAGGTCCAGGCAAACACATCAGCAAATTCCCTCAAAAGTCCAACGTATCCAGACCTCTGCTCCTTTGTCAGACTTCTTGACAATTTGACAAACTTGGGCTCACTCTCAGTGCCAATTTTGCACTAAATAGTACCAGCATCATCCTCCGAGATTTCCCCTTTTAATGACACATCATTTCTATCAAAAAGCCTTTCCAAAGGAACTAGTCCCCTTGGAATATGGTTGCTGGGGAGCTGCACAATGTTACGCTCTGCTATTTTACTCAGAAACTTACCCCCATCAAGCTCTTCTTCAGAGATAGAGTCTTGGTCAATATGCATCTCTGAAAATTCTTTGACAGTCTCCAAGAATTTCTTGATATCGAGATCATCCTCGAATACCTTCCAATGTTTGACGTTGTTAGGTATGGAGGGCCTATATTTTACTTCCACATCATATCTGAATTTGGGCGGCAAGGGCACTTTGATATTGCTTGCTGATGTAGCCAAGGAATCTGGCACTGTGTTCTTCTCTTTTGGGACAAAAGAAATGTTGAATGCTAAGAAGAAACTATCAATTAAGTCCCATACCTCGTTTCTGTACCTTCTGAGTCGAGGATTCTTAGCCTGATAAGCATTTCTAATCTGCTGGACCACCAACTCTGCATCTCCGAACACTGCTACTTCCTGAATTCTCATTTCCCTTGCGACTCTTAATCCTAGGACAAGATATTCATACTCTGCCACATTGTTGGTAGCTTCAAATTTTAGTTTGTATGATAGAGACATGGTTTCCTGAGTAGGTGAGACAAAAAACACCCCCACTCCAGCGCCTTCCCTAGAAAAGGCTCCATCAAAGAACATTTTCCAGACGAGGGTGATGGAGGGAGGAAATTTATGAGAAGTGGTGGATAGATTTCTGAGTTTTAGAGGAGGCTCGAGAGCATTAGTGAGTTGTAGTAAACTGGAACCTAAATCAATGTCCAAGGCAAAAATGGGATGGTTGGTAGGGTTGGCCTCATCACTGATTATATAGGCCAGTAGGGATTCCCTGTATAGCCTCCTATGTTCTCCTCCAAACACTGGGATAGTAGCATATGTGAGGTCCATATGCAAAGTTCCCCCCAGTCTTTTTATCCAAGATCTTGATAACAACATACCGAACTTGGGGAGGACATCAACCAGTACAATATCCATGAACACACTTTTCATGGGCGACTGAAACAAGGTCACGACCAGGTCTTTGATAACTCCTAGACATTGAACTTTTCTGGAGTCAAAGGAATAGAGGTCATGATAGGCTTGGGTGACTTCTAGCCCTAACTCTTCCATGACAGTTTTAGGCATGAAGTTGTGAGAAGCCCCCGAATCCATCAAGAAGTTGTGCAGCACCTTGTCATGTATGTTCAAGGAAGTGTAGAAGGGAGGGGATGAGTCATTCCTATCTTCTACCATAGGACCTAGACTAACTGTAGGCTTTTCATCTTGCAAATTGATGGAGTCTGTGGGAAGGCATGAGACCTCAGACTGTAAAAGCTCAGAGAAGCGTTTCTTGAACCCTTCATGTTTAATCAATTCAGTTAGGGGCATAGGGATTCCGATCTTTTGAATTTCATGCTCGAAATTAAAAGAAGATGTAAGCTTCAGAATTTCTCTTATTTTGGGAACATGACTCTGGACTATGGGAGAGAGGGGTCGGGGCTTCTTACCTCTGTGACTATCTGCTACTTCATTTGCAGGTTTCTTTGTTCTAGTGGAATTCTCAAGAACATCAGGTGCTACTGTATTTTTCTTAGACCTTAGATCATACCTGCCTTGGCTGCCACTAGCCTTGTCTCCCTTGCTCAGTTCATTTAGCTGACTGTCCATGAGAGACTCCAAGTATGTTGATTGAGTGAGATGAGGAAAAGGAGTAGTGTCTCTGAAGCAATGGATTTCAGGATCAAGCTCATCTGTTTCCCCCTCTTCTTCCTTGGCCATAATTTTTTTTTGAAAAGGGGCCTGAATTTTCTGGTCTTCTCTGTCTCTTCCCCTCTCTCTTTGCATAGTCGGGGAAGTAATATTGTTTGGCCTCCTAAAACCTCCTTTGTTTTCGGCATTTTGAGGGCCCTTGTATGCTTTCCTCCCCTCCACCTTCATTCTCTCCATCTCTGCAGACAGAGACTTCACCATCTTGGTCAGTTCATCCACTTGAGGGTGGGGCACCAATGGGCCAGAAGTTGAGGTTTCCGATMTTCCCTTTCTTCTATCTATGTTGGCCTTGTTCCTCAGTCTATCGGCTACTAATACATTGGATTTCACTTCTATGGCCGCATCTTTCATTTTAGCTAAGGAGGTGGCTCTTCTTTCTCTCAATAAAAGACAAAAATCAGGGCCAAACACACTAGTATAAGAAATCTTGGCCGAGGCTTATGAGGGTTTTATTTCGACAGGAATTTTATTATACATCTTATTGAATCTTTTGGAGAAGTTAGAGACAGACTCTCCTTCCATCTTCTTCAAAGACCCGAACTCTATCATGTAATACATGAAATCCTTCCTATCTCCCCACTGCCTCAGGAAAGCACTATCCAGGGCTTCGATCCCAGCAATAGATCCGGGGGCCAATCCTATAAACCACTTCCTCACCTCAATATCCAGGCTCTGGATGAAGATTCTCATCCAGACATCTTCATTTTCAATGTTCAGGTTGTCTTCATAACTGTAGAAAGCATCCAAGTTCTCTTCCGCAGTTATATCCCCTTCCCCAGTGAACTTGGGCATATACTTCAAGTAATCTCCAGTAGGGAGAGGATTCATAGGATGGGGTAGGATTAAGGGAGAATATCTGGCAGTGACTATGGCGTCCATTCTATTTAGAGGGGGATTAACACCAACCATAGGAATATTAGGTGGAGGAGAACTTGGTGGAGAAGGAGTTCGCAAAGGGGCTACTAGGAATGAGTCTCGAAGTGGAATGGGAAACAAAATGAGATTTAAAGAGAAGGATAACGGGCTCAAATCAGCAGATGCTCCTCTTTATGTAGGAGTGGCAACAGTAACAAGAGGAGGAGTGGAAAATATAGGAGTGGGGAAATCTTCTGCGGTCCTGGGTCTACGCCAAAGCACAACTTCAGAGGAGAGGGGAGTGACAAGGATTTCTCCCTCCAATCCCAGACTAGGAGGGGAAAACTCAGCAGGAACACTCCCTAAATTCAGGAAACGGGAAACCTCTGAAAGAGGTCTGTTAGGAAACTGAGGAGGAGAAAATGGAGTTCCTACAGAAGGAGATGGCAGATTACCTAGTTCGACAGTGGAAGCTTCTTCTTCAGAGGCCTTTCCTTTTTGGAGAACCACCTCAGGATCAGTTTTAGGTGTAGATAGAGGCAGTTGTGTATGGGACCACATGTGTCTGCCTCTGAAAGCCACAATTAACATGGCAGGTTTTCCACAATGGAGTTATCACAATGTAGTCGCCAGGTGCACAGTAGCAATCTTCAAAGGCTATGATACCCGATGCACCTTCAGAATCAAAGTTGCACAGCTTCCTTGTTCCTTCTAATTATTTGGTCGGTCGGTGGGATCATTTGGTGTTTGTTCTCTGACTTCCTGAACTTTTGTCATATCCTTCTTGGCTTCTGATCCTTCATTGGTTTTATTCCTTCCTTCCTGGGTAATTCAGACCTCTGGTTATTTCCTGCTTGGGATTTGCTCTGTTTTTTGTTGGCTCTGCTTATGGGGTTTGGTTTAACAAACCCATCCTCATCCTGTTGTGGTTTGGGGTTTCCCGTTTACTGTTTTTTATTAAGTGGGCATTCCCTGATCAAGTGACCATGTTCATGGCACCTTCTACATCGAAAGGGGATATGTTCATAATCTATGTTTTGGATCCATTCCTCATCCCTGAATTTGAGGCTTATGGCTTGTGGGAGTGCTCCCAACACATCCATCTCTATACATATTCTTGCGTAAGATGTGTATCTCCCCTTTAGGATAGATTCTGCGGTCTTTATGTATTTCCCCAGTTTATTCCCTATTGCTTCAAATGTAGAGGGTAACCAGTAATCTAAGGGTAGGGAGTAGAGTCTTAGCCAGACGGGTACCTTTTTGAAGGTCTCTTTTTCTGGGGAAAAAATCTCCTTCCATGGTTGCATGTACAATCTTGTTGATGCATAGAAGTATGGCCCTCCTTCAAATACTCTATCTTTGTCCTCCAGGTTTATTAAGACTGTTGTGAAGAAACCTTTAGAGCCCAGATGGAGCTCCACTTCCCCATTTGGCTTCCAGTGATATTTGATTTAGTTGCACAACTCTCTCTCGATGCACCACAAGCCCATAAATTTGCAAATTAGTGCATGCGCCTTTATCTGACCCCTGTAGAGTTGTGTCTGTGGATCCTCCAGTATCACCTTTGGTTCAGTGTTGATTTGGGTTTGCACAGGTTGCGCCCTTCTGCCTGGTTGGTGTTCGTTGTGTCTTGCATGGCGTTTTCTTTTCTCTGGCTTCCTCTTCAATGCATTCACTTTTCCCCTTGTTCCTTTCTTGACCTATTCAAGAGTCAGATCCCAAGGTGCCTGCCATTAGTGCCTTGAAAAATATACCCCTTGGCCCTTTCCCTCTATCTACCACTACCTGTTTGTATGAGAGGGTACCCTTACCCTCCCTTCTAGTGCTCATGCTACCCTATGTTATGGCCACAATTGTTAAAAACCCTATCTTGTCGTTGCTCCGAGATGTTCGAAGCTCCAATTCCAATCAATCTGTATATTATAACTAGAAATATAATATCAATATCACTTGGGATCCAACTTATCATAGGACCTTTGTGCCATGGAAAGCCACAACAAGTCCAAAAAAGGATCTTGAATGTCCCAAATTCCTATGTATTATTATCCTTATGGTCTTTGTCCCTAACAATAGCTTTTCGATTTCTAATTATTTCTCATTTTCCTTGTTTCCTGGCTTCTTTTACTTTTTGAACTTCCTTCCTTAATTCAACTTGGTCTTCAGGAATGAGGTCTTCATTTATAAATATTCCCAACCCTTTTAATCTTGGACATTTACTAAGTATGCTATATTTATGGTCATTACAACTTACTTTGACACAGATCAACCTGTATTTGTGACCAATTATTTTTCCTAGCCTCTTTGCTTCTATGAGGTAAGTTGTATCAATTTGTGATTTTTTTTTTAATTCTTATTTTACTATTGTTAGTGTATCCTCGTCTTGTTGTTCTTTTATACCAAAAATTATGAGTTTCAAGGCTCTTTTGTTACACTCATGGTCCAATTCAATTAGCATATTCATTTCCTCTTTGATGGGTTTGACATCCAATTTGTTTTCATATTACTGAAGATCAACTTGTTGGTTAGTTTTTCTTCTAGCTCTTTAATCCTATTTCTCAAGTTGTGATTTTCTTCAACCCCTCCTTCTTGAGTTGATTGTTCATGTTTTCCCATTTTTTGAATTTTATCCTTCATTGTATGCAATTCACTCTTGAACCCTAAGAATCTATCATTTATTTGAGTTTGAATGGTATCTTTAATTTTTTTATCAATCATTTCCTCTAGATCTATTTGGAGTTTTACGTCTCTTTCTTCAGTCCTTTTTTCTAATGTTTCTAACTCTATTTGGATTTTGGCATCTCTCTCTTCTCTTGTTTTTTATACTGATTCCAAATAATCGTAAAGGATCTCCAGTGTGACTTTCGTTGAGTTTTTGGAATAGGTGGTTGAGTGCTCATATTGAAAAGAAGAAAAAAAAATATGTAACAATTATTATTATGGATTGACTTTATCTCTCAAATCAACTTTTACTTATGAAACTTAAAATAATAAATAAATAAAATATATTTAAATCTCTTTACGGTAAACTTAAAATTGAATCAAAGTAGAAAGTAACTCACCTCCTTTCACATGTCCAATTGCGTAATTGGTTGAAGAAGCCAAAAATAATTTTAGAAAACCACAGAGAAGTCTCACAAACTATTCTGGGTAAAAAAGGTAAAAACCAAAGAGAAAGATTATTGTGGGTAAAAAAGGTAAAAACCAAAGAGAAATATCTCCTGAAAAAAGAAAAACAGAGAAGTATTATTCTTGTTCAAAACGACAAAGATATAATTTCAAAACCGAAGAGAAGTATTATTCCCGTTTAAGACCGCAGAGAAATATTATTCCCATTCAAAACCGCAAAGATATAATTTCAAAACCACAGAGAAGTATTATTCCCATTAAAAAGCACAGAAAAAACAATATTTTAAATAATAGAAATAGTAAATTTTCATTTTTAAAGTTAGAGAAGATAGATGTAAAAGTATTAATAGATTAACATCCTCATTTTCATATTGATTTTTATATTCGGCTTAAATAAGAAGCATTACTGAATTAATTAAATCTTTGTAGTAAGGAATATCTCACCTTTCAAATCGTTACCTTAAATAAGAGCATTAACTTGCATGTCCTACTTTATAGATTTCATGTCATAAGTTTGAATCTATACTATGGATCTTATGGTAGGGTTTTAAATTCTAGGTTTCACTTCTCAAGTATGGATTTATTTTGTGGTAAGATCCTTTGTTGGTTTCCCTAAGGGGGACCCTTGTCGCAACCTTTCCTACTTAACCTAAGTTGGTGAAACAAACCTATTTGAATACTATCATTGAAAATGGAAGTGACTTGACCCCAACATTCATACTTGGGAACATAAGCATATTGATTAACCTGATAATTATATTTTTATTATGTTTGTTGGTCAGTGTTAATCAAGCTTGCCATTTAATACAGGGGCTTAATCATGCTTGAGAAATAATTAAAGGAGTGGTTGGAAGTTATTAAGTTTTGTTCGAATGTACCCTATATTCATAAATGCCATCTATTCGTAATCGTTCGTGGAGGTCCTTCCATGTGCCAAGTGTAAATTCTTGAAACAAGAGTTGGGAGGGTAAGTCTCGAGCACTCTGTGCGATTTTTTATCTTTCACTCCATTGTTTAGCACTCTTCCAGAGGAAAACAGGTTTCCTTGTTGGTTTGGCTAGATGATACCATAGGTTTTGCTTCTCATTCCTTGAGTTTCCCTCACCAGGTGCATGGGATTCCTATGTCTTCTAAATACTCTGTGTACAAATTACCTTTACTGTTGCATTTATTTCACTCTGGTTGGCTCTGCCATTGTAAAATCATGGCATGACCCTGTGTAGAATTTTTATCCTTATTATGTTTATGAGTCTTATTTATACTCTGTCGAGATGGTATCTTGACGAAAGTCCTAAAGTTTTGTGTTCATTTCCTTCCCTCTGCATGTGATTATCATAACCTTAACTTGGGTTTTAGTTTGGAAAAAAATGTTGTGAAATGTGGTAAGGTTGCGTCCTTACGAGTTTTATTTTATTCATTATTTTTCTTTTTGTATTTCTTTGTTTTGATAGACTCATTTGGATGCTTAACTAATGTCGATAGTGGTTTTCTTCTACATTGAACCCATCTCGGTCTCAAGTTTCTTCTCGTAAGAAAAATCATGCCCTAACTCTTTGTCAATCTTATGCAAGTTTGGTTTTCCTTCTTTGACGTTTTGAGGTTTAATGTAGGTATCGTTTGACCAAAATGGAATGGTTTTTACCCCAAATCCCATTTGAAAAATTGTGTACGTACCTTTTTCTTTTAACGTTTTTCTGTTTTCTTTTGTGTGGAAATATTTTCCTTAGGTTTTATACTAACTTATGTTTCTACGCCTCCTAGTCAAAGGAAAAGGCTTGGCTCCTCCGCTAGGGTATTCAACCTTAAAAAGATAACTTGGTTTCCAACATGGTCCTTAGCTGAGGATGAATTTTTGATACTATCGTTCGACTTGAAAAATTAGTTAAGTGGTTAAAGAGTGAACTGTTGTCGAACCCACTCTGGTCTATATGTAATTTATTTTGCATTATGGAAGTTTGCATGCCAATGAGGGTTCTGTAATATTTTTTTTTGGAGTTTAATTTAGAGCAGAGTACTTTGCCATATGAGTCGAGTCGACTCGGTGTAGATTTATTAACTTATTTCATCAAGGAAATTCCCTATTCTTCTCATTTTGTAATGTGGGTAATTCCATCCTCTATTTACCATGCTTATTATCTCTTTTTCTTTGTCATGTAAGGACGGTTATAGAACTTCTCGGTTGTTTCTATTGTTAATCATATCGCTACGACCTTTACTGACCAATATTTATAGCCTTCTGTTTATATTTAATATTTTGATCATGGAAGCGACATAAATTCTCCTCTATATATATATAAATATTCTAGAGGTTCTTTATGACATCAATTTTATTGTTTTTACATCTATCTTGTTTTGTTGTATATATATGACATCTTCTTTGTGTATAGATTCTAGAGTTCTCTCCGACCATAGGTTTATTGTCTTTGCATCTAGCTTGTTTTTGTGTCTATAAATTGAATGATGATACTAATAGAATGTCTATAAATCACATGTCGATACTTAAATAAATCATTATAAAATACACATAGAATCTTGAATAAATAATATTCATGTTTTCAATCTTTGGATCCTTAGGCATAGCTAGCTCCTTTTCATGGAATATAAAAATGATTTCATCACCCATCGTGGAAGAAAGAGGATCCCTAGGCATGGTAAGTATAGGAGAAAGTTAAATATTTCCCTTCCTTCTTCGCATGAAAAGATATATATGGTGTCCAAGAAAACAATAGCAAAGTGTGTTTTTAATTGTTCAATATACTTTTTTTGGGGAGCCTTAGAGCAAGTTAAGGATTTCCCTTCCTTCTTCTTCCCCTGGTAATATATATATGTGTGTGTGTGTGTGTGTGGTTTCCATGAAAACACTAGAAAAGTATGCTTATAATCTTTCAATATACATTTTTGGATATTTAATTTATTTTACACTTTCAAGGGTATTGGTTACGAATGAATGCTCAAATTTGAGACTTTTCTTATTTGCCAAAAAAAATTCATGGCATTCGCCAATTAATTTTAGGTTAAAAAAGTCATGACTATAAAAGATTTTAAATTGGATGAGTTTTTAATTGGATCATTAAAAGATATTAAATCTTTAAGCGTTTAAGCTAATAATAAAAAAATAAGATTAACTTAATAAAAAATATAAAATTAAAATTTAATTCGGTTTAGGAAAATTCCTCTTAGGAAATTAGATTCATAATATGTTATCTAAGACCCAAGGTGTACTAAGTTTTAATAGTGCCATGGTTAATAGATTTAGTTTGCTAATAGAACTTGTATTTAATATTATCTAAATATTCGTTATATCACATTTACAATTTCAATGAAGCTCAGTTATAAAAGTATTTAAATGAGATTTGGATTTTTAAAAGTTAATCAATCCTTTATAAGAAAATAAATTAACATAAAATTGATTGGAAATTGTTTTTAGTTTATTTGAAATTTGCACAAAACCACACTAACCACACTATTTTAAGTTTCAACTTTTACTTCTCTTCCATGGAAAGTTATATATATATATATATATATATATATATATATATATATATATATTCCAAATAATAAAAACCTTATATTTCGAAAAAATATATATATACATATTTTTGTCCTGCTATGAGGATTGTTCATTGTCTACATATGCTCCCCTTCCATAAATCTATTACATTCTATTCCCAACAAAAAACTAAAATAACCTTACATTCAATCCATTTTTCTCCACGAAAAAAAAAAACT
>ML838904.1:24944-43356 GCA_009831015.1 Picea engelmannii
AAAGATATATATAGGGTGTCTCCTACCCCTTCCTTCTTCGCATGGAAAGATATATATAGGGTGTCCACGAAAACACTAGCAAAGTGTGTTTATAATTGTTCAATATACCTTTTATTTTGGTTTTGGGAGCCCTAGAGCAAGTTAAGGATATCCCTTCCTTTTTCTCGAGGTAAGATATATATAGGGTGTGGTCTGACACAACATTCGAAAGTATCTTTATAATTTTTCAATATACATTTTTGGATATTTAATTTATTTTACACTTTCAAGGTATTGGTTATGAATGAATGTTAAAATTTGAGATTTTCCTTATTTGTAAAAAAACAAAATCATGGCATTTTAATATTCTTATGGTTCTTAAATTTACTTTTCCATAGATTAAATTAATAGTCAATTAATTTTAGATTAAAAAAATCATGAATACATTAGATTTTAAATTAGATGAGTTTTTAATTGGATCATTAAAAGATATTAAAGAAAGAATATTTTAAGTTAATAATAAAAAATTAAGATTGCCATGGTAGACTATGTTTTAGCAATTTGTTTATGTTTATTCATGGTTTACTATGGTAATTTCACATTACAATGTTCATCTTGTTTGAGTTATGTAAAATTGCTACATTTTTTAATGGTTGTGTCACATTATGATGTCCATCAAGGGTCATGTCACATAGTGATGATCCTGAAAGGTTGTGTTGATTATGATGTTCCCTAATAATTACATTACATTGTGACATACATATTCATTGAATTATGTTGACTTACAACATACCTCAACAATTATGTCACATCATGAAATTCATCAAGGGTTATGTCACCTTGTAACATTCCTTAAGGGTTATGTTTTAGTGTGATGTTCTGGAATGGTCATGATGCACTACGATATTCATCCTGGTTGTCTTATATGGAATTTTTATGTTCTGTAATGGTTGTGTCACATTGTTACATTTATCAAAGGTTGTGTCACATTTGTGATGTTCCTTAATTTTGTGTCACATTGAAACATTCATCTTAGTATACTTATGTTGAATTGTAGTGTTTTTAAAGGGTTTTGTTGCATTATGAAGATCAAGAAAGGATATTTTGGATTACGATGTTCCCCAATGGTTAAGTAGCAATGTGACATTTATCTTGGCTTACCTATGTTTTCCACGATTGACTTTGGTTGGCCATGGTTCATTATGGTTGAATTTGGTGGTTGACCATAGTCAACTATGTTTTACTATTGTTGACCATGGTTAACTTTAGTCAAATATGACTTACTTGGTTAACCATGGTTGGCCATTATTGACTATGTTTACCATGGGTACTGATGCAGGAGCATCGCTCCATCTTAGCATGTGTCAGCTAATCAACACGCGTGGTGCTCATTTAAGAAAGGAGAGTCGTCCCCCTCTCATTTTTGCCTCGAGAATCCAAGACGAGATCCAGGAATTTATTGAAGACAAGCTAGAAGGAGAAAAATTATGCTTTCACACAAGCTAGAGATAAGGTGTAGAGGAGTCCCAGAATTGTTGAACATTCTGGTGAAGGAAGGCTTTGTAAGAAGTGCACTGAAAAAAGAAAGGATGCACCTTAAACCTTTCCATAAGGCCAAGGGAGAAGTCGTTGAAGAACTGATCCAAGTGCAAGGAGTGCACCTAAGGTATTGAGAATTCATCTTATAAGCTTAGGAGGAAGGGCGAGAAGTTGCCAGGAGGGCACGAGAAGATCGTAGAGGAACTTGAAACCTTGGAGGTTTTTCAAGCTGAGCAAATTCGCAGGAAAGTTGCACATATTTCTGCAAGGAGTGTAGAAAGAGGCCTTCGAGGACAACCAAAGTCTTGAAAGGTGAAAGTGTGGTAAGTGCGCAAAGGAGTTGAGGACTTTTCAAAGTCCAGAAGATGGAGAACTTACCCATCGTCGAGGAGGAGACAGGTGGAAAAATATCGAGAGGTTCGGGAGAAAGAAATTCGAAAGGTTTGCCAGGAGCAAGCAAAGGATCTTCGAGAAGTCGCAAAGAGTGATTTCAAATGCAGGACATTAAATATAGAAGGACGTGTGGCAAAGGATCAGTGCATCGTTGATTTGTGATAGGAGGAAGAAGAGTTGAGAAGAGACAGGACTCGCAAAGTCCGAACGTGCGATTCAATCAAAGTCATTGATCATGGGAAGAACGAGGATCGTATATTTGGTCCCAAAGCATTGATCGATTCAGAAATTGGGGAAAGGGAGAAAGCATCTTCTGAATGTCCCGAAGCATGGGGTCACAAAGGAGTTGGTCCACGGTTCTAGCCCATGGTCACATCAAGGGAGGAGCTTAGCATTGAGAGCTAAGGAAGTTGTCGTAAGAGCTGAAAGCACCAAGAAGAGGGTCCATAGGTGCCACATCATGGGTGCTGAGGAATTGAAAAAGGGCCCATGTCAAGTGAAATCGGGTTCATTGGGAGCCCAACGAGTCATTCAACCCGACGAATTAAACGATCCTAGATCGAGAGTTCATGCCAGCCCCGAAGGAGGAAGATGGGAGGGGGTTGTCATGAGGTACCCATGGTTGACTACAGTTATGCGAGAATAATTATATTCAGCTTGGTTTACTTGTGACGAATTACTACATTCCTCAATGGTTGTGTTACATTGCAACATCCATCAAGGGTTACACCACAATGTGATATTCGTCAAGGGTTATGTTTGATTGTGATGTTCTCCAATTGTTGTGTCACAATATGACATTCAAATTCATTAAGTTACCTTGAATTGGTAAGTTCCTCATTGGTCTTGTTACATTGAGACGTTCCTCAAGCGATATGGTGCCTTGTGAAGTTCCTCAAGGGTTATGTTTCATTACGATGTTCATGAATCATTATGATGCATTGTGATATACATTAGGTTTCTCAACGTATGTGGAATTGCTACATTTATATTCAGTTATGCCACATTATGATGTTCATAAAGGATTCACTCAATTTGTTTATGTTCTCAAATGGTTATGTCACATTGTATCGATGGAATTATGTCAAGCTATATTATTCTTAAAGGGTTGTGTCAAATTGTAATGTTTATGAAGTTATATGTTGGATAACAATGTTCATCAAAGGTTATGTGGCATTGTGACATTCATCTTGGTTGACATATGTCAAAATACTACATTCCTTATTGGTTATGTCACATTGCAATATTTCTCAAGGGTTATGTTGGATTGTGACTTTCCACAATGGTATTTTTTTTTTGTGACATTGATCATTATGTTGAATTGCTAGGTTCCTGAATAGTTATGCCACATTTCAAAGTTTATCAAGAGTTATGTCATAATTTGAAAGTCACCATGGGCTATGTTAGATTGCAATGTTTCTCAATGATTACATATGATCCCTGCAATTGATAAAGTACAAACTCACATTACAACACTTGACACTTTAATTTCCAATCAAGTATTTGAACTTGGAATGATTAAAAATTAAAATATTAAAAATCAATTTCAATTTTAAATTCAAAACTAATATAGTAACACGGTTTAGAAAAAGATACAATTGATAGTTTTTAAATTTATTTTTAATGAATAATTATACATAATAATAATTGTTTTGTTTTACTAAAAATCAATTTCAACTTTAAATTCAAAACTAATATAGTAACACGGTTTAGAAAAAGATATAATTGATAGTTTTTAAAATTTATTTTTAATGGAAAATTATACAATATAATAATTCTTTTTTTTTACTAAATATATCAATTTTCTCTTTCCATGTAAATTTTATTTAAAAACTAAATAAATTTTATTTATAAGCCACGCAAATCTATTCAAAACTATATTCTTTACAATATACATACTTAAGTAAATGTAAATCATTATATGTGTTTGTTTTGTATTTGGTAAAAGTAGATATTCAATAATTATAAATATATGTTTGTAATAAAAAAACATATAAATATGTCTAATAAATATTGAATAATCAAATTAAGGTGGGGGTTTAATTTTTTAGGTCACTCGAGTTCAATACTCTTAATGTATCCATATTAAGGGTTGGTGCGGCAAAGGCCGTGTCTGATTCTCGAGTGACTTTAACGGCTTAGATGCCCATGAGTTGTGGTTTCTTAGCCAACATTTGATGGCTTAGATTCCCATAGGTTGTGGTTTCTTAACCAATGGTTGAAATGTTGACCCAACATGTGACAGGCACATTTCTAACAAACAAAAAAAATGTTCACTTACAAAAAAAATAACTTAAGTTTATAAAATGAAATTATGTAACATAATATATAATTTGTTATCCTCTTTAAAGAAACTCAACTATATTTCAAAAAAAAATTATTAAAAAATTAATTATACCGAATGTTATAAAAAAAAAAACTTTTAAAATACAAAAAGTTCAAAATTTAAAATAAATGATATTTTTTTTTTAAGTAAGAAAATATATATTAGCTATCATAAAGAAAAACTATAGTATTCACGATGATATCAGAGATAAGAGTATAATGAATTGCCCCGAAGGGAAAGCAATTCATCTCAACCAAGGTCCTAACATGCGAGAGAAAGCTTAAACAATCATGTCTGAATCGCCACCAATTCATCTCAACCAAGGTCCTAACATGCCAGAGAAAGCTTAAACAATCATGTCTGAATGGCCCCTTAGGAAAACCGATTCGACCGTCCACACGGGTAGATAATTAACAAAATTATAAAAAATGTTGTCCTCTCACCAACATAAAAACTCATGGTGCTGAAAATATAAAAACATGCATGCATACACCTGGTTGTTCCCCAACTTTCATAGTGTGTGGCGTGCCCTACTAGTATCATCTTCCCCAGCTCACTTGCCCACGTCCCGAGTGAAGGACATGTTTCCTGCATTGTCCATTTCTGGTGTCAGAGCCAGTATAGCGACCACTGGTGCAGCGGTGTCCACATCTTGCTCTTGCATGGGTCGAAGCATAAATGCCAGTAGAGTTTCCAATTTCTCTACATTGGTTGAGATACTCCATATGAAAGCATAGATCATTGATGTCTTGATGGATAGAGAATACCAGGTCTTGGAGAATTGAGACCGAATCTCGATACCTAGAGAAAGAATCAGTCAAGCATGAGGCACACGATGCACCCTTCAAGAAGAAGTAAGGCTCTAGAATAGGCGTCTCCTCCTTGACGGTGAATTCCATCAAACAAAAAAATATTAGATTTAATGAATATAATTAAATATAATATTAATAAAAATAAAAAATATTAAATCTAATTAATATAATTAAATAGAAAAAGAATAAAACGAATATATTTAATTTTTATTTTTTTTTAATTTCTAGAGGAAAGGGATGTGTGGCATAATGTGATAAAAAAAAAAATGGAAAAGGGATGTGGCAATAGGAAAGGGATATGTGACCTAATGTGATTAAAATAAATTTGGAAAAGAGATGTGGCATAATGTGATTAAAAATATTCATTTTTATTTTCATTACAATTTGATAAAATAATTATTTTCATTTTCATTAGAAAATTATTTATTTTCATTAAAATATTTAAAATATAGTATGAGATAATATATATACAAGATTCTAACACGAGTGCCCAGTCAACTCGGATGAGGACTAAACCCAAACGCGAAACGTAGCAAGTCAACCATAATCAATATGGAGTAGAGTAAAAGTTCAATTAAGTATGCGGCATTTACTCATCCATCTGTCACTGAGTGACTGTGTTTCGTGTTGGAACATAGAAGCGAATAGATTGGATATCCAACCCCATGGAAAATGGACTTCGGCAGAAATTCATCATAACTTGGGTGGGTGTGTAGTGTCTTCGGCATTGCAGCTGCGTCAGACTTTATCATTAATGGAATTTAAAAATGGCGAGAATACATACACCTTGTTGTTAAAGGCCCCTAGATGCTTGAGGAGGATATGTAAAAGCTCATGAACAAGAAAATTGGTACATTCTTCTCAGGAAAATAGGGAATTCATTGTTAATTTTTCCATTTGATAAACGCAAAAGATTGCTTGAATTTCTTATAATTTCATCCGATAAATATATTAGATTCCCTATATTCATCATAATTTGTGGTTATGAATACCTGTAAATAGAATTATCTACGGAACACGGCGTACAGTAGCAAAATCTTATTGGGTGTACAGTAGCAAAACATAAAATCAGAGGCTAAAACTTAAATTACATTATGTCCTAATTTTTTTTTAACATAATAATACCGTTGATGTTAACGTTGGCGATTTCCCCGGAATCCGGTCACTATACAGTTGTTGAAATCGTAAAAATTCAATCTTGAAATCACGATTTCGTTTCTTTATGGATCCAAAGCATCCATTTTGATATCAAATTTTAACTTGGGATGTGAGAGATTGCAGTTTCAGGTCTATGGATTTTAACGGATTTTCACCGAAAAAAAACGTAGGTAAGAATAAGTGCCCCTTATCCGGCAATCTACAGGAGCAAGTTACAAAGAGAAGCATAAGTAGGCAGACACAATATCAATCTAGACATAACGTAGGTAAGAATAAGTGCCCCTTATCTGGCAATCTACAGGGACAAGTTAGACAGAAAGATAAGCATAAATAGGCAGACACAGTATCAATCTAGACATAATTTCAACCCATAACTAAAGGATATTAGGACTAAAGGATATTAGGTAAAGCTCATTATTATGAACAGGAATGCATGTTTTTTATATAAATGTGGAGGGTTTTATTTAACTGTTTTATGTTTTGGTTTTTTTAGCTGGAATTCGATAACATAAATTTGTACAATATAACTATTTTCTGTTGTTTACAATCTATTTTTTTAATGTATAAATGGATTCAGTTTGCTAAAAAACTTTTGAGACATTTAGATTATACAAAAATAATCACGAGATTTCTTGCAAATATCTCAAAATAAAAATAATAATGTTAGAAAAATTTATACTACCAAAATGCCTAACTATTCTATGTTTTGACTTTTTTTTTAATACAAAATATATTTTGCAAATTTAAAAAGCTTCGAGTCGTGTAACTCCCGGTCTATTCTCACTTACAATACAGGAATAATACTGTAGACTAAGAGATACGACATTCTATCAGCCAACGATTATTGAATCATTTTCCTGCAATCAATTTTACTTCCTATACCTAGTGATGGAGAATATTAGTGATTTAATCGCTGCAATATGCTGTTGCAGTTTTCGCTGAAAATCCTTGCAAAAAATATCTGTAAAAAGTAGATATTACTGGTCCCTCAAGGAATACTTGCTGTGTAGAAGTAAAAAGCAAGCTTGCGGATTCAATAAAGAAGACAGTAGGTACTGAGAAAAAGAAGTATTTAAGTTATTGGAACAATTTTAAGACATGCTAATATTAACATCGCTGTATATACCATTAATGCCAACAAATATAGATATTCAAACCTTCGAAGGAATAAAGCATGGAGTGTTTATACTTTATTACACCGAAAGGAATGGAATCGCTGAAGTGTCTGGGGAACTCTGGTCGTCACAGAACGGCGTTGTCGAATGCAAAATGCACCCTCTCAGGAACCGACAAAGCAAATCCGCCGCGTCCCGATCTATCGAGCAACAAACGCACCCTGGCGAGCTTAGAGATCGATTCGGGGACGCTAAAACCGCAACGCAGTCAGATATTCCAAGACGATCGCATTTCTGGCGTAGAATGCCAATCGATGGCCGGGTTCCAGCCGGAAATGAGCCATAAACGGCGCAGGCATGGGGTGAGCTTACGACTGTTTTCAGCTAACGCCATCACGGAACGACCAAATCTCTACTTCGAGCAAGCGCTGAACTGCATCTGCAAAGATTCGCCAAATCTTATGGTCGTGTGGGAAGAATTGACTGGAGTCAGACCTGCCCGAAATACTGAACTCAAGGATTTTCTACTTGAAACCTTCTATATTTACAAAGTTTCCTTTAAAAAACCCGTCGATTGGTCAGGATTCCCCAAAGATGCAGAGAGGGGTTTTATAAGTCCGTGTATCTCGGATACCGGATCTGCTGGAAAAGATTCCCCAATAATAAATAATTCATATTGAGCCAAGTTCATTGAATGTTGGAACATACATTCTTAATAAATAATTCATACTGAGCTAAGTTCATTGAATGTACCCTCGGGAACATACATTCGTCCAAGTGCAATGGACGCAAGATTGCTTTCATTTCACATTAACGGAGCTATGCATTGGCCATGTTGTTATCATGACTATATTTTTTATTAAGGAATATACGTGTTACTTTGCTTTTTAATTGTGAGTAGATGCCACTCCTTCACTTTTGTCTTTATGCCTTTTTATTTAATAGACAAACTTCTTGTTATTCGATTATATTTAATAGACAAAATTTCCCACCCATAGAAAATGATGGTTCAAACAATACAACCAAACATTTTTTACGAACTTCTTATTATTTCCGATGAAAAAACTTAAATATTGACTATATATGACGGGCATATTGCCCATATACTTTCAACACACGGGCCCAACTCAACTTATCTCATCTAGCTTCGATGATTTTCTTCAATCTTGCACATTTGTTTGTTGCTTCAAAAATCTAATCGTTGCTTTCTCGACATTTAATGGTCCACAACATCGACATTGAATCAAATGCTCCCATCTGTACAGCCTCCTAGCACACCCATCGACTGTGCCCACTCCTTGAGCAAATTCGACGATGGAGCAAACGAAGAGCGTAAGGAGGAAAAATTCGGTTTGGAAAACAAAGATGTTTGGGTGTTGGCAGGAGCACCTTGGGGCACGACGGTGACGTGAAAACCCAAGGGGGCACACACCCTTTTTCCCTTGCGATGAACGATGAAGACATGGGTTGCATTTGGGCAAGGGTGGGGAAACTTGGGAGCACGCCCAACTACTAGACCCATCTTTCCTTGCCAACACGAGTGCACCAGGTAGGTTGGACGACCCCATCGACACACCCATAGAGAGTCACGATGATCGGCACAAGGAAGAGCATGAAGCAAGGGGCACATGCCCAAGGATGGGTGCGTTGGTCCAAGATACATGTTGGTTGATGGGCACGCGAGATTAGTTGTGCGCACTCGGTTCACAAAGGGGCACAACATTCCGTTGAGTATGATGATTAGCGAAGTGTCGTGACAATCTATTAGGTATGATGATTAGCGAAGAGGTGCGACACATCCAAGAGACATGACGTTTCACAGAAAGTGACCCTTGGAGCCCATATAAAAGAAAGGGTGCAAAACCAAACGAGGACATAGAAGAACAAGGGAAGGAAAGAGACATGGAGCTCTGAGGCTGGGCACACTAGTGGGGTGCACCTTAGGCTGAGGCACGAAAAATCGACAAGGGGGAAGTCTTAGTATCAAAGAACCGCAGGTCTAGACAATTTTGATGTATGAGGCAGAGGCGTGAGACTATGCCCTTCTATATAACTCGTAACAGTAACACCCTCTTTTTATTTTTATTTTCTATTTCACAATATAAATAAAAATAAGTCGGGTATTAGGCATCAACTGTGCCACTCACACTGTATTTGTCTCTTGTGTTTCACATGTTTTCTATTATATGCCAAATTGACTAAGTGTTAAATTGTATTAAAAAATGTCTAAGTATACAACTGAGTTACATAGAGTAAGGATGTGACATGTCTGAAGCCTAGAGAAGAGTATGGGTATGCTCTAGGTGAAGAGGCATAGTTTGAGTGAAGTATCCTTGGTTGAGCCAAGCTGCCAAGGGAGAACCATTGCTGATCTAGGTGGATATCGGTGGGCACCCACCTATTCCATTGGGTCAAAATATGGTTTCCACCTCGACAATTTTTTGATATTTTTTCAGGTCCCAAATTTCGGGGGTTGCTTTCAGGCCCTAAACGACATTTTTTGGGGGATTTTGAGCTTAAGAGATTACCTAGGGCATTGGCCTGTGCCAGTAGAAATTTGTTCTTCTCACCTAGACCATTCCAACGGTGTATTGAGCGCCCCAAACAAAGATCTTATGTAAAATATATGCCCCCAGGGAGTTGACGTATCAACTACCCCCATGGGGGCTCGCAAACCTTTTGGCTTTTCATCTTCTGTGGTTAGGGTTTTTTATTTTCCTTATGTTAAAAAGGCCTTTAGAGCCTCATTGTAACAATCATCTTCTTGCAAATGAGCATACTTGCCACATACCTTCTGAGAGATAAGCTTCCACCATTCTAACGAGTTCCTTCACTCTCTATTTTTATAGTTTTTGTACATTTCACTCATTAATAGAAATTGAGTTTTACTGTATCTGTGTGTTTATTCTTATATCTCTAATACATATTTGTTATATTATTGGCTCCCTTGCAATATCTCTGTATATTTCTTTGTTATATCACCTCTCTCATTTTGTGCTCAAAATAATCTAGATCAGTGGTATCAGAGAAGGTTGCTCTTGATCATTTTTTTAGTGCATGTCTCTGACAAGGTCGGAGTATAAAAAGTTGGGTATCGATCTTGTCCCTCTAGAGGAAAATTTCTCTTTCATGCCCAAGAAAAATAACGGAGCATAAGATTCTATTAATCCATTTTTGGAGCAGCCTCTCATGCGACAAAGGGACGAAATGATGGATAATTTTTCCCACATCCTTCAATGCCCGTCGATAACAGCAGGCACATCTTCATCAAGCGACCACTTTGGAGCACCTCTCCTTTCAAGGTACAAGTTAAGTTTTATATTCTTGTATTTGAAGGTTAGATAGATGTGGATGCCCTAGAAAAATGGTTAAATATGCTAGAAGGTTATTTCTTTGTTCACAATTTTTTCGATAAGGAAAAGATCACCTTCACATTCCTTAAGGATCTCCCCCATGTCAAACATTGGTGGGAAACTTACTGGGATAAAAGTTCCACAAAGAAGTATGAAATATAACGGGCCAAACCCACTTGGGATTTTTTTGTGAATGTGGTCAAGGAACAATATTACCCTATTGGTAACTATGATGGGCAGTACATGAGATGGACCACGTTGTGACAAGAGAGGGGCCAAATATTGTGTCGGAGTTCAAAAATATTTTCCATACCTTGTGCACCAATCTGGATATCAAATACTCTAAGCGACATCTAGTTCTAAAATAGCTCGAGGCTCTGCATTGGTACATCCAAACCAAAATGGATTTCCTGGACATTTCATCACTGGGAGATGCCTATCAATATGATGTCAAAATAGAGCAGAAATTTAGGCACCAGAACAAATGGGAGTTCAGTTCTAGAAATCCACAACAACCAATGTTTGATAAAGATGGCCCTAACCAAAAAAATCTCAAAAACTCGTCCAAGCCACAGGAAAATAAGGGTAATGGAAAGATGAAGAAGGAAATTGGAAATTGGTGCGATTTCCACAAAATTCCTTGGAACGATATTGATGAATGTTGTTCAAAACAATAATTGGTGTCTGAGATCAAAGAAAATGAGTTGAACCCTGATTCATAATCTATTTCAAAAAATAATGGAAGAAGACAGATCATCGACGTAGACCCCACTTCTATTGTCGCGACCCCAACAATTCAACCAGATGGACCAATAGATCCTGAAGAGGTGCATCACCTTTTTCATTCACATATGTGGGTGAAGCAGACCCCGTTGCATTTTATTGTTGATAGCGAAAGACAAAATAACCTCATCTCAGAAGAGGTCGTCAAGCAGTTGGGATTGTCAAAAACACCACATCCTTAACCATACAACATCGGGTGGCTCCACTAGGGACGAGAGCTTTGTGTCAGCTAACAGTGTCGATTGTCATACAACATCAATCCCTTCAAGGATGAGGTATTATGTGATGGTTTTCTGCTGGATGTATGTGATATTCTTTTGGGCCAACCATATATGTGGAAGTGCCATGTTATTTATGAGTCTCAACCTTGTAGTTTCATTGTTACTCTAGGGGTTCATCTCTACAAGATACCAAAGGTACTTACAACTACTTTCCCACCTAAACAATGTCGTAAGGTAGTATTTCATACTACAATATTTAGCTTCTTCACAATCTGTTCAAAAGGTGAACAAAAGGACACTGCAACCACTATAGCCTCAGTCCAAGAACCTTTTATAGAACAGAAGAAGGTGGACAAGATTGAAGAAAATTGCAAAGATTCCTTCTGCACACAGTCATCTCATCATGTTCTCAAAAACCTTCCCACAAACCAAGCAATGTAACTTCTCCAGCAAGGTAAGCAATTGACCAAGGTTCAGATTCAACAAATACTTCCCCCTCTCCCCCAGGAACTCAACGCAATGGAGACCATTTCTTCCTAAGGAGGGAGGATTAATATAGGTAGATATTGGCAACCACCCACCTATTCCACTGGCTCAAAATAGAGTTTTCCACCTCGACAGTTTTTCGATATTTTTTCGAGTCCCAAACTTTCTAGGTCGTTTTGAGGCCCTAAATGACATTTTTTGGGGATTTCAGGCCCAAGTGATTACTAAAGGCCCTGACCTGCCCCCCCTTGAAATTTTTTCTTCTCAGCTAGACCTTTCCAACGGTGTATAGAGTGCCCCAAAAGGAGATTGTATGCAAATGTTACACCCCCGAGAAGTTGACAGATCAACTACCCCATTGGGGCCTGCAAACCTTTTGGATTTTCATCTTCGGGGGTTATGGTTTTGGATTTTCCTTATGTTAAAAAGACCTTTAGATCCTCATTTTAACAATCATATTCTTGCAAATGAGTGTAGCAGTCACATCTCTTCTCAGAGATAAGATGCCACCAATCTAGCGAGTTCCCTCACTCCGTATTTTTACACTTTTTGTACATTTCGCTCATTAATAGAATTTGTGTATTATTGTATCTTTTTTTTTATTGTTATATCTCTAATATCTTTTTGTTAAAGTATTGGATCACTTGCAATATCTCTGTGTATTTCTTTGTTATATATCTTCTCTCATTTCGTGCTCAAAACAATATGGATCAACTATGATGTTGCACGTCCATGAGATGCCAAGGTTGGACTTGGCATGACTGTTAGGGCATGACAAGTGGTAACAAAGAAATTTCATAATGAAGGGTTTCACAGAAACACAATGCATAGTATGATAGGCTTTGCATAGTCCAGAAGTGGGGCAACTCAAGGTTGTGTGACTCCTTGGATAGAGACATATGAAGTCGTATGACGAAAGAAGGCTGAGGATGACTCAAGGAAGGTTGAATCAAGTATCCCTTCGTGACTTGAGGCGAAAGAGTTTTGGTTTGGGAAGTGAACTAGGATTTACAAATACATGCAATGAATCACTTTGGAACTAAGTAGTCAATCAAGGTGTTGTCACGCTTACTTAAATACTGAGAGGGGATGTATAAGTATAAGAATATTTTTTCTTTTCTTAAAATATTTATCAATCTGTTACTTTAACAACTATAGAAATTAATGATAAATAAACAACCATACAATCCACAATATGCATATATTTAATGTGGAAATCCAAATGAGAGAAAAACACAAAATAATTCTTTTGTAAAATCATGTACGAACCAACCTATTGTTACAATGTTTGCAGACACCAACCTGCAGGAGACACCAATCACTTTGGTTGAGCACCAACTCAACACTTCCTATAGGCACCAATATACAACTACAATATTTGTAGGCATTGAATTGATAGAGACACCAATCCCCTTAGCTAAACACCAAATCAACAATATGTAGGAAGCAACCTACTGAACACACCAATAACCATGATCTATCAATAATGTCAAATCATCTCTTTCCCTCAAGAATTTTCTTGCATAAATATGTTTCTCAATATATGTTTTCACAACCCTCTCCTTTAATTCACAATCTTCTTCATTTAGAAAGTTCCTTATACCTTGCACCTCCTAGCCACACATAGATAATTACAATTTCTTATTTTCATTCTCTAGCATCCTCAGACCTTATATCCTCAAAGTTTTACTTCACACAATCCACACTCATTCACTCACTACTCTGACTTGGATTTGAGCATCATTATTTATATAGAGAGTACACTCAAGTGTTTGTCCACATATAAAAAAAATATTGCTCATGAGGTCAGCTCTAGAGCGCTTGTCTCTTCCTTAATATTTGGACTTTATAAATCCTTTGAAATTGGTCCCAAATTCCTCCTAATTCGCACGTTATATGCTCATTAGACATAGCATAAACCTTGACTCTCAACAATATTCCAATATAATCCTTAATTCAACCTCAAACGTCGATCTATCATCTTGATGGTTTACTACATCATCGGGCTATTCGATCCATCGAGACATTGGGACTACTGGACCTACCGAGATATCCTCCCTGGGGCCTTCTACCATGTGCCTCTATGTTCTTCCCTGATATGATATATCAAGATACCAGGCACCAAGATCACTAGGCCCTCATCCAACCTCCTATCCGAGTCCTTCAACCATATTCCCTCAACCTTTAAACATATTCTGGTATGGAACTTTCCATGTGGAACCATGATACATGGATATCGGCCCACTTGGCCCCTAGACACAAAATTGCTTCTCCATTCTTCCAATATCCGATATGAAATATTGTTGACATGTCAATCTACATGGATTCATTTACACTTGTACTAGATGGCATGCCACTTACATGGATATGATGTCATCACTTCCTTCGACTCTTGTTTGTATGCCATGTTGACTTGACACTTGTCACGTTGCACTGTCATGACTTCTTACATGCTTATGAGGTGACATTTGAGCTGGCTCACCAGGTATTAGGCCTCTGAGACTTAACATGGTGTATACACTTCATTCTTTTGATATCCAATATGTCAATATTGGATCGCCGAGGCACCGAGACTGTCGGATTGTCGGGGTATCGGGCCATCAAGCCCTTGATAGTTTAATAATATAACAATCCTTCAATATTTGACTTGGTAGATGAGGTCGATTTCATGTGTCTCTTTGTACTAATTGTGTTTCTTGCATGTCAGATGAGTTGGCCTCCATGTGGATTTGACTTGGCTCCTGAGTTGGCCCACTGGAGAAACGACATATCGACTCACCAAGAAATCAACATTGCATTGAAATTCCATTTTTCCAATATCTAATATGTTGATATCAGATTACTAGGGCACCAAGACACTAGGTCCATGCACGTTTGTCGATGACGCTGACATTTCAATCTCCCAGTCTTCAGTATGATGGGTCCCACAACCAAAAGGTAACTCTTTTCACGGGGTTTCATAGCTCATCGTTCACATTCAAACTATGTTCTTTCACTTTTTCATTGTAAACCTATCGAAGTCAATTTCCTTTGTGCATGTGGGATTTGTTGGTTGTGGAGCATGATTATCTTCCTATTTCATAGGTCTTTGTTTTCATTCGTGTTTATACCCCATGAATATTGTACACCCTTCCACGCCGGGGGGGGGGTTTAACGGGGGGCTTTCCCCCCCTATCAGGGTTCGGGGGAAAATCCCTCGAAGGAAAATTTTCCTTGTAATTGTATATTGTAATTTCATAGTAAATATGGACTGTTCATTATAAGGTCGCAAATATGATGGTAGAAGTTATGTTAGGGGTTTTTTCCCTAGAAGGAAACCCTCTTTTATGAGGGAAATCTATTGCAGCTATGTATCATTATGAATATTGTATTCTGAGATAGGAGACTGTGAGAGAAAGAAGAGGAAGTTACAGTAGGTGTGTTGTAGGTTGTATCCCTTCATTTTTTGGATAATAAAAAGGAAGGACCTCGCAATTTCTCCAGTGGACGTAGCCCACATTGGGTGAACCACATATATTTGTGTCTCTATTGTATTGTGTATATTATGTGTTTTATTTCCACACTTGTTTTTATTTTATTGCTCCATGATCCTCTTTGTCTAACAAGATTTGTATTTTTTTGTTATTTCTTTGATCCGGTCAACCAAGCCATCGATACCTTTGTTTCTCATGTCTTTTATGCCTCCAAACTTCCTATATGTGGTTATATGACCTCCTTTATCATGTCCCTCAATTCTTCTTCAACAATATTATCTCATCTTTCTTTCATTTTCCATTTTCTCTTCAAACCTGCTATTTCATGCATAACCATCTCGTTATTATGGTGTTGTCGTTCAGGGAAAACACACAGGGCTCTTGTAGAAGGCCAAAAACACATAGAGATATTAACAGTCCCCCCCTATCTTTGACACCCATGAAATTCATTTATGTCACAATCATGTCTACCTTTGACATCAATGACAACAATATGCCACCAAACTCCCCGTTTGTCATTAATGGCAACACTCAGTCAATATGAAACTTCTCCAGTTTGTTGCAACCATATATCCTACTTTTTCTCTTGCTTCCATATAGTTCTTTCTACAAATATCCACTTTTCTTTGCACTCTTCCCCTTTGACATCAACGGAAAAAGTCTTTTCTCCCCTGTAACATAACCCATATCCCACAATTTTTTTTTTTTTTTATGGTATTAAAAATTTTAATCCCACTATCAGTACAACTCCTTTATCATTTTGTTAACCCAAGGTTTTCCAACTATTCCTTGATAGAAATATCATATATATCTTTTAAGTTCTTGTTTTATAGAACTTGCTCTATAATACTATTTTTCCAAGAATTAAAGTCTTCCTTTTTAAACGTATGCTAAATGTATATGCTATAAATTTATGTATTTAACATTAGCTTACTCTAACTCTGAAAGACGACTTTGAAAGCCTCCTAGGATTTCTATAAGTTTAATAACATAATTCATTTATATTAAATCCAAATGTTATCCTCAAATGAACAAATTTCATGCGAAGTAAGGATTTTTGGTTTGCAAGGTTGCACGAAACTCTTTGCAAATGTGATCCTCAAATGAACAAATTTCATGCGAAGTAAGGATTTTTGGTTTGCAATGTTGCGAGGTGCCACAATTTTTTATTCACACCTTTTTACAATGTCCATGCCTCCTCAAAAGGATTCGGTGAATTTTTATTCTACATTAGTTTATCTTCGTAATACGTTTGAGCACCCGAAGGCAGAGTTTATACAGTCATAATGTTAATTATCACCCCTAAGAGAATGTTGTCTATTATATTTTGTATGAGTAAAAGTAGTTATCGCCTCGGGTAGCTAGGAAACTCTTCCAGTCCGACGTGTATCATAAGTCATATTGTCCGTCGTTTTCCTTTGATATTAAAAAAAAACTACGACTGTAAAGTATTATCGCGGGTTACAGTAGTTAACCCTCAGTGTAAATAATTATTTACGGGCTTCGGTAAAGATATGATCGACGGTAGAGGTTCTTAGTAATTAATTTATGTAGTCGACAATTTGGATTGGGTTAGTGGTTTGTGACTATTGTTTAATTAATGGCGTCTTGATTCTTTTCCAAATGCCAGTTCCTTCAGAACCTGGAATTATCTACTTCGAGTTTCCTTTTTAAAAATTACGTAATACCAACAGGGATTTACAACGGAATTCTTAACCCTTGTCGTCTACGCCCGAGAAGTCTTATGGACTAAGACATAAAAATTATATTTGATGAATAACTAGTTTTTATGTGTGGGAAAACTCCTACTTCTAATCTTCTATATGAATCGATTGTATACATCTCTGGTTAAAAAACTAATAATTTCCCCTTAAATGTTCCAATTCAACAATTAAAGGACATAATTTATTTATATATTAATGAAATGTTTACTCCATTTCGTTGTATTAACCCAGTTCCAAAATTTTAATACAAGAGTTTATGTAATAGCACAGTTGCAAAGTGGCAGATGTTGCAGCTGGTGAACGTCGAAAGTTATCTGGACAGACAGCGTTCTGGTGAATTGAAACTCACGAACAACTGAAACGCACATAAAGCTGAGGAAATCCAAAAGTTTATATTAAATGTGGTAATTCCAAAGGTTAATTAGTTAAACTTGGGGTTCCAAAATTTTAATACAAGGGTTTATTTTTATTTTTTCTGCCCCAAGCCCTACAGAAAATTGAACTCGAAAGCTCTTGAAATTTCATTTTCACAGCACTTTCCAATTAAGCTTCCCCAGGCTAAAACAAGGGTTTATAATCCCATATATCACAACAAAATAACTATGGCTCTGTTCAAAATTTTAGTTTTCATGGGTATTATTATTAATGATGGGTCCCTTTTAAACTTGTGAGGGAACCCATCAGATGTTACTGGAACGCCCTTCCTTTTCTGGACTTTACTTGTTTGAACCCGTTTTAGTTCCCAAGCTGTGGAATTCGATACAAGTAATTTCTTCTTTTTATTCTTAAAAGCAACTCGAGTTTTCATTAGTTACCAGATTATGTTCTCTGTTAATATATCAAAAAAATGTACTTAATATACAGGAAAGAAGTTGTGAGATTACATATCTCCCATTGGAAACAAGGCTACGAAGATTGAAGGTAAGTCCAGATATTATTTAAACAAATTCTTCATCACTATGCCACAATTTACATTATTATAATTGTCTTCGTGTGCTTTCTACAGGTTCAGATCGTAATTATATTCACTTTCTTTCTTCAAAGAGATTA
>ML838904.1:43456-60487 GCA_009831015.1 Picea engelmannii
GAGGCCAAACAATATTACTTCCCCGACTATGCAAAGAGAGAGGGGAAGAGACAGAGAAGACCAGAAAATTCAGGCCCCTTTTCAAAAAAAAATTATGGCCAAGGAAGAAGAGGGGGAAACAGATGAGCTTGATCCTAAAATCCATTGCTTCAGAGACACTCCTCCTTTTCCTCATCTCACTCAATCAACATACTTGGAGTCTCTCATGGACAGTCAGCTAAATGAACTGAGCAAGGGAGACAAGGCTAGTGGCAGCCAAGGCAGGTATGATCTAAGGTCTAAGAAAAAGACAGTAGCACTTGATGTTCTTGAGAAGTCCACTAGAACAAAGAAACCTGCAAATGAAGTAGAGGATAGTCACAGAGGTAAGAAGCCCCGACCCCTCTCTCCCATAGTCCAGAGTCATGTTCCCAAAATAAGAGAAATTTTGAAGCTTACATCTTCTTTTAATTTCGAGCATGAAATTCAAAAGATCGGAATCCCTATGCCCCTAACTAAATTGATTAAACATGAAGGGTTCAAGAAACGCTTCTCTGAGCTTTTACAGTCTGAGGTCTCATGCCTTCCCACAGACTCCATCAATTTGCAAGATGAAAAGCCTACAGTTAGTCTAGGTCCTATGGTAGAAGATAGGAATGACTCATCCCCTCCCTTCTACACTTCCTTGAAAATACATGACAAGGTACTGCACAACTTCTTGATGGATTCGGGGGCTTCTCACAACTTCATGCCTAAAACTGTCATGGAAGAGTTAGGGCTAGAAGTCACCCAATCCTATCATGACCTCTATTCCTTTGACTCCAGAAAAGTTCAATGTCTAGGAGTTATCAAAGACCTGGTCGTGACCTTGTTTTAGTCGCCCATGAAAAGTGTGTTCATGGATATTGTACTGGTTGATGTCCTCCCCAAGTTCGGTATGTTGTTATCAAGATCTTTGATAAAAATACTGGAGGGAACTTTGCATATGGACCTCACATATGCTACTATCCCAGTGTTTGGAGGAGAACATAGGAGGCTATACAGGGAAGCCCTACTGGCCTATATAATCAGTGATGAGGCCAACCCTACCAACCATCCCATTTTTTCCTTGGACACTGATTTAGGTTCCAGTTTACTACAACTCACTAATGCTCTCGAGCCTCCTCTAAAACTCAGAAATATGTCCACCACTTCTCATAAATTTCCTCTCTCCATCACCCTCGTCTGGAAAATGTTCTTTGATGGAGCCTTTTCTAGGGAAGGCGCTGGAGCGGGGGTGTTTTTTGTCTCACCTACTCAGGAAACCATGTCTCTATCATAAAAACTAGAATTTGAAGCTACCAACAATGTGGCAGAGTATGAATCTCTTGTCCTAGGATTAAGAGTCGAAAGGGAAATGAGAATTCAGGAAGTAACAGTGTTCGGAGATGCAGAGTTGGTGGTCCAGCAGATTATAAATGCTTATCAGGCTAAGAATCCTCGACTCAGAAGCTACAGAAACGAGGTATGGGACTTAATTGATAGTTTCTTCTTAGCATTCAACATTTCTTTTGTCCCAAAAGAGAAGAACACAGTGGCAGATTCCTTGGCTACATCAGCAAGCAATATCAAAGTGCCCTTGCCGCCCAAATTCAGATATGATGTGGAAGTAAAATACAGGCCCTCCATACCTAACAACGTTAAACATTGGAAGGTATTCGAGGATGATCTCGAGATCAAGAAATTCTTGGAGACTGTCAAAGAATTTTCAGAGATGCATATTGACCAAGACTCTATCTCTTAAGAAGAGCTTGATGGGGGTAAGTTTCTGAGTAAAATAGCAGAGCGTAACATTGTGTAGCTCCCCAGCAACCATATTCCAAGGGGACTAGTTCCTTTGGAAAGGATTTTTGATAGAAATGATGTGTCATTAAAAGGGGAAATCTCGGAGGATGATGCTGGTACTATTTAGTGCAACATTGGCACTGAGAGTGAGCCCAAGTTTGTCAAATTGTCAAGAAGTCTGACAAAGGAGCAGAGGTCTGGATACGTTGGACTTTTGAGGGAATTTGCTGATGTGTTTGCCTAGACCTATGAAGATCTCAAAATGTATAACACTTCTGTCATTGAGCATAAAATCCCGTTGAAAAGGGAGGCAAAGCCATTTAGGTAGATACTAAGACAGATCAATCCTATGCTGCTTCCTATTATGGAGAGGGAAGTGAAGAAGCTACTACAGGCCCAGATCATTGTACCACTAAGATATTCAGAATGGGTGGCGAACTTGGGTGGAAAACTTCAGAAACCTGAATAGGAGCTCACGAAAGGATATCTACCCCTTACCAAAGATGGAACATATATTGCAGAGGGTAACAGGAGCATCCAGGATGTCCATGATCGATGGTTTTTCTGGCTACAATCAAGTCTATGTTCTGCCTGAGGACAGGGAAAAGACGACATTTACCACAACATGGGGCACATTCATGTATGCCAAGATGCCTTTTGGATTGATGAATGTAGGGGAAATGTTTCAACGTGCCATGGACATAGCTTTCATTGGGGAAAGGGATAAATTTGTGGTCGTCTATCTGGATGACATCACAGTATTTTCAAAATCTGATAAAGAAAATTGTTGTCATCTCAGGAAGGTTTTCCTGAAATGCAGGAGTTTTGGCATTTCATTAAATCCCAAGAAATCTTTGTTCTCCATGCAGGAGGGAAAGTTACTAGGCCACATAGTATCAGCGGAAGGAGTCAGGATCAATCCTAGCAGAGTTGATCCAATACAAGCCTTATCAATCCCGAGGTCCAAGAAAGAGGTCCAATCTTTGCTGAGGAGGTAAAACTTATAACAGCCATGTTAAGGAAAGGGAATGAGGTGAGGTGGACTTCTGAATCGTGAAATTGCTTTGAGAAAATAAAGAAGGCCCTGACTGAAGCCCCTATACTTATTAGTCCTGATTATTCAAAGGATTTCCTTATTTTCTCCTTTGCCTCACCTGACACGGTGGATTTTGTTTTATTACAGACAAACAAGGTTGGGCTAGAGCAGCCCGTTGTCTATTTCAGCCGAGCATTGAGGGATGCCGAAGTCAGGTATGACACTATGGAGAAGCAGGCCTATGCCCTGGTAAAGGCTCTCAAGGAATTTAGAATCTATGTCCTGCAATCAAAATTCATCTCTTATGTCCCCTCAACTACTGTTAAATACATTCTTATTTGGCCTGACATAGACGGGAGGAGGAGGAGTAAGTGGATAGCCAAGATTCTGGAATTTGACCTGGAAATAAATCCTACCAAATTGATCAAAGGTCAAGGTTTAGCCAAGTTGTTTGTTGAAGCCAATTGCCAAGCTTTGGGGGTAAGTTTCATCAATGAATGCTCAGGAATTCAACAAGGTTAGATGTCTGAGATCGACCCTCAAAGGGAGCCCCCATTGGCTCGATGTCCCTGGTATAAGGATGTCATATATTTTCTGCAAGAGTTGCGGTCTCCAGACGACCTACAAAGAAACAAGGCAAGATATTTAAAGCTCAAATCAGTCAGATACTGCCTTATCAATCAAGTTCTATATTGGAAAGACCCCCTTGGGTTGCTTTTGACATGTGTAGATCTGCAAGAGGCTGAAAGGATCATGGTTGAATTTCACGACAGCCTATGTGGAGGGAATCATTTCAGGAAAACCACAGCCTACAAAATCCTGAGGGATGGATATTACTGGCCCACCATATTCACTGACGTCTGCAGAAGGGTCAGAGCTTGCACCAAATGTCAAAGATTTGCAGGAAAACAACATCTCAAGTCTTTGCCATTAAATCATGTGGTTGTTTCAGGACCTTTCCAGCAATGGGGCCTAGATTTCATTGGAGAAATTCACCCCGCTTCTAGTGGGTAGCACAAATGGATCCTGACTGCTACCGATTTCTTCACCAAGTGGATTGAAGCTATCCCCACTAGGAGTGCTTCCCACATGGTAATCATTGGATTCCTAGAAGACCTCATCACAATATTCGGCTGCCCAAGTAAGCTTGTCACTAATAACACAGCCTCTTTCAAGGCTGAGCCGTTAGCCAAGTTCTGTGGGAAATTTGGGATCAAAC
Organism: Picea engelmannii; assembly: GCA_009831015.1. NCBI lineage: Eukaryota > Viridiplantae > Streptophyta > Pinopsida > Pinales > Pinaceae > Picea > Picea engelmannii. The sequence continues at coordinate 47,515 of ML838904.1, forward strand.
TGATTCACTCCCCCCATTATATCCCCAGGGCAATGGTTTAGCGAAGTCCTCCAACAAAAGCCTGATAAGGATCATCAAAAGATTGTTGGAAGACAACAAGAAGGCCTAGCATTCAAGATTGAAATTTGCTCTATGGGCTGATCGAGTGGCTACGAAGAGATCTATAGGCGTCTCTCCTTTCCAATTAGTCTATGGAGAAAAGGTTGTTTTCCCTTCTCATTTAGCCATTCCTGTAGCGAAATTCCTCTAGGATCATCAAGAAGAGCCTGATGACATGATCAGAAGAATTCATTAGCTAGTGGAGGTCCAGCAAGCCAGGGAGTAGGTAATGGGAAAAATTCAGGACCATCAGCCAAGGATCAAGCAGGTTTTTGATAAGAAGGCCAAGAAGGAAGAGTTTCAGATAGGAGACCCGGTACTGAAATGGGATGCTCCTAAATAAGATAAAGGCAAACACGGAAAATTCGAAGCCCTGTGGATCGGGCCTTTCAAAGTATCCTAAGTATTCTCGAATAACACCTACAGGGCACGGGATTTGAAGGATCAAAAAGTTTTCAATGGCCCTATGAATGGGCATTTCCTAAAAATATTTTTCTCTCGAGCTGCACATGGCTCTTTCACAGTTGTAAATATTGTTTTTCTTTCCATTTTTAAGTTTTAAATAAATGACCCCATAGCCCAACAACAAGGCACTGGAGCTGCAAAATGAGTCCTCAGAGCATCACAGGGATGACTCTATCCCCCATGGAGCCTAATGTTAGTAACATTTATTGTCCTAGGCACAAGAGTATTCAGGTCTGCAAGTTGCACGAGAAGCGCCCGAGCGCAGCACGGAAAAATCTCGTTTTAGGTTTCCAAGCAAGTAAGCGGGCGAGATTATATTGTCGACAGTCCGGATTCATCCGTAAGAGTAGATCGACGGTTGGTGGGAAATTATGGTTAGCGGAGCTACGCTGAGATTAGCACGATGGATAATGCCCATATTGTATGTAGGAAAGGATAGCAGTTGTCCATCCGAAGGACGCGTGGTGCGAGATCTAGTCACGTCGGCATTTCGGCATTCAGGAGTTTGAAGGGTGAGGGTTCTATGTCGTTCTACATCTTGAAACACCAAACCCTGAAGTGTCGAAAGCTCCCATAGTTGGGGCCACAATATCACGTAGCAGTCTCAGTCCTCCATCCAAAGGGGACACCTGGTCCACGATTTGGCTCCTCGGCTTTTCACCCATCGCGACTTCAAAGCGCAAGGAGAAGATCCTTCATATACCTGCGGTGCGAAGTGCCAAGAGCGTCCAAGACTGAGGCCCAAAGCATCACCAAGTGAGTTCAGGATCATCAAAACAAAAAGGGACGTGTGGCGCCCAATTAAGCCATCTCGACATTTCTCTCATCGCGACTATGATAAGCAAGGATCAGCTCCTTCCTATTCATGAACGCTGAAAGCGCCTTTGAGAATAAACATAGGGTCAAAGCCCGTGGTCACTTGGGAAAGAAAAAAGAGTTGTGCAAGAGGGGCCAAAGGCGTCGACTTTGCTCACAGAAAGGATCATCGCGGTCTCCAGGTACCATCTGATTTGACCTCAATCCTGGTTTTCAATTAGAGTAAATGAAGGTGAGAAGGGGTGGTTGAAACCTCTCCTCATTCATTAAGTGTAAGGTATGGAGGGTCTGGCAAGCTGTCTACCCGAGAGGGTCCTGTGTAATTTTTTTTCCAAAGAAGCCATGTCGAGTCCTCGACTAGCCAAAGAGGTCTACACATGCTAACTTGGAATTTAATGGCTCAGCTACTCCCCTTGCAGAAGCCATGCATAGTTAAGGTGGCGTCTGACGAAGAATACCCGTTCGAATTTGGCTGAAGGGACACCAAGCCTTGGGTGACTGGGCATGCCTCTGTTAGGAAATTGTTTTTGAGTATATAGACTCAGTCTTTGTATATTGTAAACATCAATGGTTGAGCAAGGCTCTCGGTTGTAAATATTTAATGAAGCACTGTTATTCCTAGTTATGTGTGGAATTTTGAGACTTATTGCCTTATGAATGTCAGTTTCTTTCACTTCTTTGTTTACACTGTATTAGAGCAGCTTAGAATTGGAGGATCCAGTCAAGTTGTAACTATTATAGGATGATGTAGGTTGGATCACTGTAACTATTGCATTGTTTGTAATTGGTCTCTGTGATTTTCTTAGCGTCGAGCGACTTGGAATTGGAGGATCCATTCAAGTCCCCCTTTCAGTTTCTTGAGGCTCTGAACCAAGAGGATCTTGCATCCAGATTTTTTCTTCTACCAACTACTGAAAGGTCTATTTCCTGAGGTAGTTTGTTCACCCCTCTCACCAAGTCTTCAACCTGCTCATCTTTAAATCAACTCATTGACTGAAGTTAGATCAAGACGTCCTTTGTTCCTTACATACCAGACCCAGTCCCTGAGTTAGAGTGATATCTTCCTGAGTCTCTACCCATTTGATCACCCATTACAAACTATCATGACATAAAACTGATGGGCATTGGGCTCTGCTCCTGCAAGCAATCCAGGAGTGACTTCTGACGCTAACATGAAGCATAAACATTAAGAGCATTAAACCACTTAGATCAATCACATAACATGAGAAAATAAGGATTAACACTTATTCTTACCTCTTTGGGGGTTCCTCACCCAACTAAGTAGGTTATTAGTTAGTTATCTTGTCTTAGTTTGTTAGAGTTTTCTTAGATCTTATGATTAGGATAACTTAGCAAGAGATATAATAAACCAAAACAACAAGCTAAAAGCAAGCTAGATCTACAAGCAAATAAGCACTACCCAGGTGGGGTAGAGAAGGTGCCCACACCTTCTAAACCTCATGACCAAGCTAGAAGAAAAACTCAACAAAAATGAAATGCAAACTAGATCTATCCACGTCCTAGCCTACCCACAATCTTGAAGAAGAGGGGAGGCCATACCACTTCCCCTCTTACACCTCAAGCCAAACTAAACAAGCAAAAAAAGAAGAAAATGTACTACTTAAGCTAGAAAAAGACTAGAGAGTAAGAAATAGCTACCAAGTTCCCCCAAGGGGTTGTTGAGTGTTGTATGTGTCCTTTTGGGGCAGCCAAGAGCCTCCTATCAGATCTGATGTACCTGTTAAAAAAACAAGGTCTTCTTGCTAGGATGGCTACATACAACCAAACAAAGTTAAGGAAAACCTTTCCCTTTTGGAACAAGTACTTTCCACAAGACAAGATATATATTTGAGATATTATTGACCTATCAAAAACAATGTATGCTAGCTGAAAAGTGAGATGTATGTATAGAAAATAGAGCAAAGCAATAATCAAGATGGCTGAAGTATGTGAAGCCTCAAGAGACCCTTCCCTTCTAGAAGGTCTTCCCAATGAGACTTTGAAAGTGAGCATGCAATCTCTCTTCAAGATCAAGCATATAATAGATAAAATGTTAATGCAATAAACATAAACGACACTTCAATTCAAGTTATGCATCAAGATTTATAGGAGAAAAGGGCATACACACCATCTAACCTACCTAGATAACACTTTATCCAAGATCTAATATTGCATGAATCACAAAAGAAAACCAAGCAAAGTTACCTCCATATGCATAAGAGAAGCAAGCATATGCATTACTCTTATTGTTGTCCTCCAAATCTTCTTGAATTTTATTACCAAAAGAAGTAGATCTTGGAGAGGAATACTCCAAAACCTAAGAGCTAGAATGACATGAAAATGAATGAGATGAGAGAGAGGGAGAGTTGTAAATCAAGTAGCATAACAATAGCTCAAGATATGGTGAGTTGGGGAGGAGAAATGAGATCTATTTATACTTGGAGAGGCAAACCTACCCCTCTTGGATCTGAGCCAAGTGTCCATCACCAAGCAATAGAGTAGATCTCTAAGCTAGGGCACACTTCCTAGGGTTTGCACAATAGATCTAGGGCATAGAAAAATAGAAAAATTAAGTAGATAGATCTAATGGAATGGAGGAGGTGTGGAATTTGTGCCAAATAATATGAAAAGGCTCAAATAATTTTTAAATAATTATTTGATGGATTTTCTAGATGAAGGAGGGCGCACCACTCTTGGAGGGTGCACCTCTTGGGATGTGGAGAAGAGATGAGAGGTGAGGAAAGGGTGTGAGGTGTTGGGATCAAATAAAGGGTGAGGGAGAGGCATGGGATCCATGCCAAATCAAGGTGAAGAGTCACCTCACAATAAATAACATAACTTTTATTGGAGAGAGGAAAAGGAAGGCGTAACTCTCTTGGAGAGCGCTCCCCTTGGTCAAATACTAACCCAAATGCAAGTATGGGTAAGGTGAAGTAAGGGGGATCACCTCTAGGGGTGATAAGAAGGTTAAATGAAGTGAAAAATTAGGAGAGGGGGCCACACCAAAGTCAAAATTAAATTAAAAAGTGAAAAACGTCAATCCCCCTAGGGGGGCACAACTTTTGAGTGTGGGGGTTGGAAAAGAGGTTAGACAAGGTTGAAAAGTGTTGGGAGGATAAGGTTATTCTTAGGGGGTCTCTCTCTAACCATAATTTCAACATTTCACATCATCTAAATCATTATTACAATTTTTGCATTTCGCCATGTTTAGAGTTTAGAAATTAAAATTGTTGTTATAGACTGACTGACACTCTAGGTGGACTAACCCATGGCTAAAGTTGTCTGACCGAGATGAAACTTCGTCCAAGGATGTAGAAGGTTATATTCCATTTCTTTTGAGCACAAATACCCCTATCAAAAGTCCAAGGATCCAGTTTTTACAATTGTTACTCAAAAATAGTTAATTAATTAAAAAATTAAAACTCCAAACTTAGGGAAATTTAATTAAAAATTAATTAATTAAAAAAAACTAACCTAGACTCGACGGAATTCCATGAAACTTTCTATGATTTCTTTCATGGTCATTTACAATGAATTCCCTATATAGTTACCAAAACATAAGCTCACTAGAACGTCGTTCACCACTTTGGAGGACATACGTAAAGTGCGAGGGAAAAACTCAAGGGAAATCATTAAGGCTGGAAGGCCCAATGATAACCTGAGGATAAAAAAACCTGGGTGAAAGGAACTTTCCAGTGAACCGATGCCAAGGTAACTGACCTAGACATGACTCATGCAGACCTATTACATTATTAACCCATGCAATGGTGCAAAAATTCCAAGTACAAAAATAAGTGTTGGGCCAAACACAACCTTGTAGAATCAAGGTCTTCAACAAAAGTGCATCTGATGATGCATCTCTTCATGGCACATGAGTTGACCACTGGTGCTAAATGGACGGTCAATAGACTGGATAGCCCGGTGATGCAGTAAACCATCAAGATGATAGATCAACGGTTGAGGTTGAATTAGGGATTATATTGGAAGATTGTTGAGAGTCAAGGTTTATGCTATGTCTAATGAGCAAATAACGTGCGAATTAGGAGGAATTTTGGGCTAGTTTTGAAGGATTTATAAATTCCAAATATTAAGGAAGAGACAAGTGCTCTAGAGCTGACCTCATGAGCAATATTTTTTTTATAAGTGGACAAACACTTGAGTGTACTCTCTATATAAATAATGATGCTCAAATACAAGTCAGAGCAGTGAGTGAATGAGTTTGGATTGTGGGAAGAGAAGCGTTGGGGATCTGAGGTCTGAGGATGCCAGAGAATGAAAATAACAAATTGTAATTATCTATGGGTGGCTGGGAGTTGCAAGGTATAAGGAAATTTCTAAATGAAGAAGATTGTGAATTAAAGGAGAGGGTTATGAAAACATAGATTGAGAAACATATTTATGGAAGTAAATTCTTTAGGAAAAGAGATGATTTGACATTATTGATAGATCATGGATATTGGTGTGTCCAGTAGGTTCGTTCCTACATATTGTTGATTTGGTGCTTTGCTAAGGGGATTGGTGTCTCTATCAAGTCAGTGCCTACAAATATTGCAGTTGTATATTGGTTCCTATAGGAAGTGTTGAGTTGATGCTCATCCAAAGTGATTGGTGTCTCCTACATATTGGTGTCTGCAAACATTGTAAAAATAGGTTGGCTTGAATACATGATTTTACAATATAATTGTTTTGTGTTTTTCTCTCATTTGGGTTTCCACGTTAAATATATGCATACAGTGGATTGTATGGTTTCTTATTTATCATTAAGTTCTAAAGTTGATAAAGTATCATATTGATAAATATTATAAGAAAATGAAAATTATTCTTATACTTATTCAACCCCCCTCTCAGCATTTAAGTAAGCGTGACAACACCTTGATTGACCACTTAGTTCCAAAGTGATTTGTTGGATGTATTTGTAAATCTTAGTTCACTTCCCAAACCAGGACTCTTTCGTCTCAAGTCACAGAGGGATACTTGATTCAACCTACCTTGAGTCATCCTCAATCTTCTTTCATCATACGACTTCATACATCTCTATCAAAGGAGTCACACAACCTTGAGTTGCCCCACTTATGGATTGTGCGAAGCCTGTCATACTGTGCATTGTGTTTTGTGAAACCCTTCATTGTGAAATTTCTCTGTTACCACCTGCCACACCCCCAAGAGTCATGCCCAAGTCCCACCTTGGCATCTCATGGACGTGCGACATCATAGTTGATCCAGTTTATTTTGAGCACGAAATGAGAGAAGAGATATAAAAAATAAATATACAAAGATATTGCAAGTGATCCAATACTTTAACATAGATATATCAGAGATATGACAATAAAAACAAAGATACAGTAATAAAAAATTTCTATTAATGAGCGAAATGTACAAAAACTGTAAAAATATAGAGTGAAAGAACTCGCTAGATTGGTGGCATCTTATCTCTAAGAAGAGGTGTGAAGGATGTGCTCATTTAAAAGAATATGATTGTTACAATGAGGCTCTATAGGCCTTTTTAACATAAGGAAAATCCAAAACCATAACCCTCGAAGACGAAAATCCAAAAGGTTTGTGGGCCCCGATGGGGTAGTTGATACCTCAAATTCTCGAGGGCGTAACGTTTGCATACGATCTCCTTTTGGGGCACTCTATACACCGTTGGAAAGGTCTAGCCAAGAAGAAAAAATGTCAAGTGGGCCAAGTCAGGGCCTTTAATAGTCACTCAGGCTCGAAATCCCCAAAAAATGTCATTTAGGGCCTCAAAACGGCCCCAAAAGTTTGGGACCCAAAAAACTATCGAAAAACTAACGCGGTGGAAAACTCTATTTTGAGAAAGTGGAATAGGTGGGTGGTCGCCGATATCCACCTGGGTTAATCCTACCTCTTTAGGAAGCAATGGTCTCCATTGCATTGAGTTCCTGTGGGAGGGGGGGAAGCATTTGTTGAATTTGAACCTTGGTCAGTTGCTTACCTTGCTGGAGAAGTTGCATTGCTTGCTTTGTGGGGAGGTTTTTGAGAACCTGATGAGATGACTGTGTGCAGAATGAATCTTTACACTTTTCTTCAATATTTTCCACCTTCTTATGCTGTATAAAAGGTGCCTGGAATGAGGCTACAGTGGTTGTAGTGTCCTTCTGTTCACCTTTTGAACAGATTGTGAAGAAGCTAAATCTTGCAGTATGAGATACTACCTTATGACATTGTTTAGGTGGGACAATAGTTGGAAATACCTTTGGTATCCTATAGATATGAACCCCTAGAGTAACAATGACACTACGAGGTCAAGATTCATAAATAGCATGACACTTCCACATATATGGCTGGCCCAAAAGGACATCACATACATCCATCAGGAAAACATCACATAATACCTCATCCTTGAAGGGATGGATGTCGTATGATAATCGACACTGTTAGCTGACACAAAAATCTCATCCCTGGTGAAGCCACCTGATGTTGTATGGTTACAGGTGTGGTGTTTTTGTCAATCCCAACTGCTTGATGACCTCTTCTAAGATGAGGTTATTTTTTCTTTCGCTGTCAACAATAAAATGTAGTGGGGTGTGCTTCACCCACATATGTGAATGAAAAAGGTGCTCCACCTCTTTAGTATCTGTTGGTCCTTCTAGTTGAATTTTTTGGGTCGCGACAGTAGCAGTGGGGTCTATGTCGATGATCTTTCTTCTTCGATTATTTTCTGAATTAGATTCTGAATCAGGGTTTGACTCATTTTCTTTGATCTCAGATGCCAATGATTGTTTTGAATGAAATTCATCAGTGTTGTTCCAGGGGATTTTGTATAAATTGCACCACTTTCCAGTTTCCTCATTCATCTTTCCATTATCCTTCTTTTCCTATGGCTTGGATGAGTTTTCAAGAGGTTTTTTGTTAGGGCCATCTTTATCAAACTTTGGTTGTTGCGGATTTCTAGAATCGAACTCCCATTTGTTTTGGTGCCTAAATTTCTGCTCTATTTTGACATCATATCGATAGGCATCTCCCAGTGATGAGATGTAAAGGAAATCCATTTCGGTTTGGATGTACCAATGCAGAGCCCCGAGGTATTTCGGAACCAAATGTCGCTCAGAGTCTTTGATATCCAGCTTGGTGCGCAAGGTATTGAAAGTATTTGTGAACTCTGACACAATATTTGGCCCCTCTCTTGTCACAACGTGGTCCATCTCATGTACTGGTTGTCATAGTTACCAACATGGTAATATTGTTCCTTGACCACATCCACAGAAAAAACCCAAGTGGGTTTGGCCCCATATATTTCATACTTCTTTGTGGAACTTTGATCCCAGTAAGTTTCCCACCAATGTTTGACATGGGGGAGATACTTAAGGAGTGTGAATGTGATCTTTTGCCTATCGAAAAAATTGTGAACAAAGAAATAACCTTCTAGCATATTTAACCATTTTACTAGGGCATCCACATCTATCTAACCTTCAAATACAAGAATATCAAAATTAAATTGTACCTTGAAAGGAGAGGTGCCTCCAAAGTGGTCGCTTGATGAAGATCCACTTGCTGTTATTGACAGGCATTGAAGGATGTGGGGAAAATTATCCATCATTTTGTCCCTTTGTCGCATGAGAGGTCGGTCCAAAAATGGATTAGTAGAATCTTATGCTCCGTTGTTTTTCTTGGGCATGAAAGAGAAATTTTCCTCAAGAGGGACAAGATCGAGACCCAACTTTCTATACTCCAACCTCGTTGGAGACATGCACTAAAAAAATGATCAAGAGCAACCTTCTCTGATACCACTCATCTAGATTATTTTGAGCATGAAATGAGAGAGGAGATATAACAAAGAAATATACAAAGATATTGCAAGGGAGCCAATAATATAACAAAAATATATCAGAGATATAAGAATAAACGCATAGATACAATAATAAACAATTTCTATTAATTAGTGAAATGTACAAAAACTGTAAAAATAGAGAGTGAAGGAACTCATTAGAATGGTTGCATCTTATCTCTTAGAAGAGATGTGACAACTATTCTCATTCGCAAGAAGATGATTGTTACAATGAGGCTCTAAAGGCCTTTTTAACAGAAGGAAAATAAAAAACCCTAACCATGAAAGATGAAAATCCAAAAGGTTTGTGGACCCCCATGGGGGTAGTTCATACCTCGACTCCCTGGGGGCATAGCTTTTACATAAGATTCTTGTTTGGGGCACTCACTACACCATTGGAATGGTCTAGATGAAAAGAAAAAAATTCTACTGTTACAGGCCACTTCCATAGGCAATATCCTAAGATTAAAATCCCCAAATAACATCGTTTAGGGCCTCAAGACAACACTCGAAGTTTGGGACCCGAAAAACTGTCAAAAAATCGTCGAGGTGGAAAACTATATTTTGACCCAGTGGAATAGGAGGGTGGCCACCGATATCCACCTAGATCAACAATGGTTCTCCCTTGGCAGCTTGGCTCAACCAAGGATACTTCAGTCAGACTATGCCTCTTCACCTAGAGCATAACCATACTCTACTCTAGGCTTCAGACACGTCACATCCTTACTCTATGTAACTCAGTTGTATACTTAGACATTTTTTAACACAATTTAACACTTAGTCAATTTGGCATACAATAGAAAACAAGTGAAACACAAGAGACAAATACAGTTTGAGCGGCACCGTTGATGCCTAATACCCGACTTGTTTTTATTTATATTCTGAAATAGAAAAAAGATTTAAAAAGAGGGCGCTACTGTTACTAATTATATAGAAGGACATAGTCTCATGACTCAGCCTCATACATCAAAATTGTCCAAACTTGCGGTTCTGTGATACCAAGACTTCCCCCTTGTCAATTCTTTGTGCCTCAGCCTAAGGTGCACCCCACTAGTGTGCCCAGCCTCAGAGCTCCATGTCTCTTTCGTTCCTTTGTTCTTCTATGTCCTCCTTTGGTTTTGCACCCTTACTTTTATATGGGCTCCAAGAATCACTTTCTGTGAAATGTCATGTCTCTTAGATGTGTCACACCCCTTTGGTAATCATCATACCCAACGGACTGTCATGCCCCTTCATGGACCCAGTGCACCCAACTAAGCCTACATGCCCATCAACCAACATGTCTCTTGGACCGACACACCCATCCTTGGGCACGTTCCCCTTTCCTCATTAACTTCCTTATGTTGATCATCATGATTCTTTATGGGTGTGTCGATGGGATCGTCCAACCTCTCTAGTGCGCCTGTGTTGCCAAGGGAAAATGGGTTTACTACTTGGGAGTGCTCCCAAGTTTCCCCGCCCTTGCCCAAATGCAACCCAAGTCTCTATTGTCCATCAAAAGAGAAGAAGGGTGTGTTCCCCCTTGGGTTCGCACATCACCGTCGTGCCCCAAGGTGCTCCTGTCAACACCCAAACGTCTTTGTTTGCTAAGACGATTGTTTCCTCCTTATGCTCTTCATTTGCTCCATCGTCGAATCTTCCCAACGAGTGTGCATGATCAGTGGGTGTCTTGGGAGGCCTTACATATGGGAGCATTTGATTCAAAGTCAATGTTGTGGACCATTAAATGTCGGGCAACCAACGGTTAGATGCCTGAAGCAATGAACAATTGTGCAAGATTGAAGAAAGTCATCGAAGCTAGATGAGATAAGTTGAGTTGGGCCATGTGTGATGAAAGTATATGGGAAATATGCCTGTCATATACAATGAAGATTTAAGGTTTTTCGTCGGAAATAATAATTTCGTAAAAAATGTTTGGTTGTATTGTTTGAACCATCATTTTCTATGGGTGGGAAATTTTGTCTATTAAATATAATCGAATAACAAGGAATTTTCCACCACAAGATGGCCATCCTTAACTCAATTGTAGATTTGGGTCATTGGCTGGGCCTTTTGATGACCTGAATCTACAAGCGGGTTATAGTGAGGGCCATTTGGATCTAGGAAACTATGTACCTACGTAATATGCTTTGTAGAGATGTTGGTCTGAGTGATATCATAATCCTAATTGTGCGAGAAATGTTTGAGAATCACAATATATATTTTCCGTGTTGTTTAAACGTTTTACGTTCACAATTTGTTTTGGTATTTTCTACATGAATCTAGCCACATAAATTTAGGCCAAACATTTAACCACTCATATCTAGAGTTCCAACAATTTCTCTCTTAATTTCTAGCAAAATTAAGAGGATAATATGCTCAAAAAATAACTAAAACTAACAATCTAATTATACATTTTAAACTATTCACTCAAACCAGATCCAACAATTTCTGAAATAATTTTGAGCAAAATTAAATAAATAATTTAACCTATAAATAGCCAAAACATATAACATTATAGAAAATTTATACGACAGCTATATTAGGAAGAGATGTTCTCTAGTGACGACATTTGATGGGATACTCTCTTTTACACACCTTCGACCTAATAAATCGAGATGCCTGACGTTTATCTATATTGTTTGTTTAAACCGCATATTAATTAGAGAAAAAGTCATATCATTTGCTTGAAATGTATATTTATTAAAGAAATGTTAAATAAAAAGGCATAAAGACAAAAGGGAAGGAGGTGGCATTTACTCACAATGAAAAAGCAAAGTAACATGTATATTCCTAAATAAAAAATATAGTCATCATAACAACATGGCCAATGCATAGCTCCGTTAATGTGAAATGAAAGCAATCTTGCGTCCATTGCACTTGGACATGAAAGCAGCCCTGCGTCCATTGCACTTGGACGAATGTATGTTCCCGAGGGTACATTCAATGAACTTGGCTCAATATGAATTATTTTTTATTGGGGAATCTTTTCCAGCAGATCCACTATCCGAGATACACGGACTTATAAAAACCCTCTCTGCATCTTCGGGGAATCCTGACCAATCGATGGGTTTTTTGAAGGAAACTTTGTAAATATAGAAGGTTTCAAGTAGAAAATCCTTGAGTTCACTACTTCGGGCAGGTCTGACTGCAGACAAAAGCCTCTTAGAGATTCTTCCCATACGACCATAAGATTTGGCGAATCTTTGCAGATGCAGTTCAGCCCTTGCTCGAATTCGAGATTTGGTCGTTCCGTGATGGCGTTAGCTGAAAACAGTGGTAAGCTCACCCTATGCCTGCGCCGTTTATGGCGCATTTCCGGCTGGAATCCGGCCATCGATTGGCATTTTACGCCAGAAATGCGATCTTCTCGGAATATTTGACTGCGTTGCGGTTTTAGCGTCCCCGAATCGATCTCTAAGCTTGCCAGGGTGCGTTTGTTGCTCGATAGATCGGGACGCGGCGGATTTGCTTTGTCCGTTCATGAGAGAGTGCAGTTTGCATTCGACAACGCCGTTCTGTGACGACCAGAGTTCCCCAGACACTTCAGCGATTCCATTCCTTTCGGTGTAATAAAGTATAAACACTCCATGATTTATTCCTTCGAAGGTTTGAATATCTATATTTGTTGGCATTAGGGTTTGAATATCTATATTTGTTGGCATTAATGGTATATACAGCGATATTAATATTAGCATGTCTTAAAATTGTTCCAATAACTTGAATACTTCTTTTTCTCAGTACCTACTGTCTTCTTTATTGAATCCGCAAGCAAGCTTTTTACTTCTACACAGCAAGCATTCCTTGAGGGACCAGTAATGT
>ML838905.1:6044-43724 GCA_009831015.1 Picea engelmannii
ATGTTGAAAAATCCATAAAACATTTTGATTATATAAACTTAGTTAATTTGATTATATAAATTTAGTCACTCTGCAGATTCCACAATTTCTCATATAATTTCGAACAAATTTGAACATAAATAATAAAAAAAAAAAAAAAAAAACCTTTTAAATACTATAGAAAATTTCTCACGAGATAAACAATTTCCAGCCCCCAAAAAACACAAAACTTTTAAATACTACAACTTAATATCCTCCAAAGAGTTTCTACGACCGATCGATGTATTTAAAACTCTACCAGGGGTATTCTGCTGTCAAGTCTGTCAACACCATTTTTTGCGATCAATCGATAGACACCATTTTTTCGGGCTGCTGTGCAGCCATTTACAGAAAATAATTTATATGTCCTGCAGTTTAAATTTTTAAGATATGTACAAGTTTGTAGTTAAACTAGCACAGCTGCTAATTCGCAGTTGAGAATGTCGAAAGGTATAGGTTAAGAAAGTGTGCCATAAAATGTATGTGGTAATATGTAATCTGTTTGTGGTAATATGAAACGTTTGGTTGTATGGTTTAATTCTACTTAATCATTTAAACTTGGCAATTACATATCCTTACAGTAATTTTTTAATGTGATTAGGTAAATGTTAAAAAGTAAACATGTTAACGGATACCTTGATAAATGCAAGAAAGTTATTAACAATCCCATTGATTTTGGAGGACGACTAAGAATATGTCAGCATCTTCAATGCATAGCCATCAAATTAGGGTTTAAGATTAAATAAGGTTAAAAGATCATTAATTATACCCATTGTCAATAGATGTACGCATTTAGTCATAATTAAAATAGAAACAAAGAAATGAGAAGAAGCTTCGAAACTTAACGTGGTAGGTCGAACAATCAACCCACGTAGCAGTGGATTAAAGTTTATTGGGTTCAGCTTTGATTTGATTCTAGTTTCAGCCGAACACACACAGTACAGGGCAGAAACCTGTTAGTGTGTGGGCTGAACCTTGGAGAAGGAATTGGTAAGACCCGCCCGTATGAAGGCGCTCGTCAATCCTGAAACTTTGCCACCTGCATTCATGGCAGAGTTCTTTGCTTCAAGATTAACCGAAGGAGGCTTCCGTTCTTGGAGAGGCAGACGATGAGAAGTGATCTGGAAACACTTTTGTTGCATAACCGGGTTAAAAGTCCTGGAGGAGGGCGGAAGGCTCGAAATGGAAACTGGAACTGTCTCGGTGGTTCTCTTGTAGGATCCCAACCATTTGTATTTCATGTAACGGTACTCTCTCCATGGCGGAATGTGCATCTTTTTATTCTTCAATGATTGTCGGGCCGCGTGGCACATTATTTTGATGATCTGCTTCATTTTTCCCGCTTTCCCAACGAATATATTTGGCAGAATTTTCACCATGGTGCTGTATTCTTTAGTCGGCCTTGCTATTTCAAACTGCGCTCTGAAATCTATGTCCACCAACAACCTCTCCTCCTCCGACTTCCCTTGGCTTCTCTCCATTATTACGTCCACGTACTCGTAGTCCCCTGCATCTAATGCATACCAAATTGCATAAGACTTTCAGTAGTAGTATAATCCTTTTGCAGTCCACTGTCAAAGTATTCATAAACTTCATTATTAGCACTCTCTAAATCAAATTCAATGAATCTACTGACAAGGTAGAACAAACTCCAATTACATGAAGTAAAGTATGTGTCGTCTTTGGTCTTCTCCCCTAGTGATTTACATATCCCTGCCTTGTATCCCAACGCTCTCAAGTGCTTGATCACTTCCCTGAGCTGGTAGCTCTTACTACGATTCGCCTCCATATTCTCCTTGTTTTCCTGGGCATCCTTTACACGGCCCAGCAAATATAACTCTGCTGCAGTCATAGAAGACACCACGCTCTGCACTTGTTTATCAAAACCAAATTAATACAGGGCACGCATTCAAGAAATCCTTTGATATCATGGCATAAACAATTTCAAGGTACTGAGAAGCTTAAAATATGCCAATTTCAAGGTACTGAGACGCTTAAAATAGAAACCAAGAAGAGAATGACTGTACCTCTAGTAACTGAAGGGAGTCACAATCCGATCCATGCTCGTTCCCACTGCTTGAATCCTCATTCTTCTTCTGTATTTCCTTATGATCCTCAGCTTTCACAGTTTGATTCACAGGACCAGTGGACTTTTTGGGCTTCATATCCTCACAATTCACCACTGGGTACGCAGAGATCTGTACGCTCCCCTTGAGTAAATCTTCTGTCAGGTATCTCTTCTCCGTCGGATTGGCCACAGTGCCAAAGTTGGCCCGGTCTGAGGCAAACAAAGCCAGCATTGTTACAAAAACAAGATCTCTGCTATCCAAAATCTACTCGGCTGACAAAAAAAACTTCATGCGGTCACTTCAAATTTGTATACCGATGTTGCTCCGGAGTGGAACCCCACGGAGAGAGGACAAAATGATAACGGAGACGTATTAATATATACAAAAGACTAGAATTTTAAAGTATACACATTTTTGGTGTGCCTACTTGTGCTCGAAGGGCTAGGTATTAATAGAGAAAATATATGAGTATTATGACTAAAAGGGGTATTATGTGGTTGAAAGTTGAAGATAAGGATTACCACTTAGCAAAGAAAGAGGGGTTTTATAACTTAGCAAAAGATGTTTTAGGGGCTAAATTTAGCTCATGGGCTAATTTTCCATGGTTTTTCCAAAAATGATATTCGTTATTTTAAAAATGATTCGCCCAAATTCTATAGGATAAAATCATTTTACCTTAAAAAGAGCCAAAATTTTATAAAAATTATATAAAATACTAAGAAATTTGAATATTTTTACAAAAATATCAATTTCTGGGAGTTTATCCTTTTGCCTTTAATAATTATGGGTATTATTATTGTAATTTTAATTTGAGTAGGTGAATGGGTTAACTAATAAGATAACATATTTCTTATTTGTAAATGATTTATTGTAGTATAGTTTTATATATCAATTTGGTAATTAAGTATTATTATTATTATTGTTATTGTTATTATTGTGTTTTTTTCACCTTATGAATAAGGAGTTATATATATTAATTTCTTGTATAATAAGATATTATTATTTCATTTTTATTGATAAAATGTGTACACCTATATGTGGGTGGTGGAGTGAAAATGATATGTGAGTGCACACATCTTTGGGAGTGATAGGTGAAAATGTGCACATACACCTTTTCCCTAGGAAGATGTGTGGTGTAGTGGGGTGAAGATGATGCACACATCCTCATGGGTGATGGGATGAAAATGTGCAAATACACCTTTGTGCGAAGAAGATGGGTGGTGGGGTGAAGACAATGCGTGTTCATAAACTTAGTGGATATAATGATGCAATTGATAACAATTTTTCTTAGCAACTCCATGAAAAAGTTACAACAATTTGAGGGTTAATAGTTGAAATAACAAAGGAATCCATTGGACAAGCAACATGCCTTTCAATAATAAGAGAGAAATGGTTCAAAAGCAATAATGACTCCCTAGATGCAAAAGGGAGTTTCTTGTAGGCTCGAGAGATGGTAGTAGATGGAGGAAAGGGTGTGAAAAGAGACACGTTGTCAAAGCCATGGGACCAAGTGGCCTTGCATGTTGTTAGCATGGGGGGCTCACCTTGTTGACCAATATCTTATCATGTTCATTCATAATGGGGGTTTTTTAATTGTGAAAAATAATGTCAATATATTAAAGGTATTGGGGGGGGATGTGGGGTCTTAGGGAGTTTATAGGTATTGAGGGGTATAAAAAGGATATCTAGTAAAAATAGGGGTTTCTTTTAATGGAAAGATGTATTGGGAGGGGGGTTCAACAAGAAGATTTTGAGATTAATCAACATCTAGTGAAATTAGGGGTATTCTTTAATATCCCACAAATGAAGGCGCTATGTCACAGATTCACTGAGTGAAGACCCCATGGCTATTAGATACATTACCTATCAAGACCAACATAAAATTGTGCTATCTTATCAGTTCAAATTTTTGGAGAACTTAAGATGTCAAAATGCTATTAGCATTCCCTACATTCTACTAAAATCAGTAAAAAAATATGGTTATAGGTGTACAAGCAAGAAGAGAATCAACCATAGAAAACCATGGGTTAATTAAGCTATTGATTATTAATGCATTAAGGATAATACAACCCTATGTCACATGGGATATGTTTTTTTTTCCATTCAAAAGGGATTGTAGAGAGACCACAACCTTGTGGAGAACTTTTGCAAGACATAGCATTAGCTCCAATTGTAGCAATCGAAGAAATCTCATAAGCTATTGAGCCAGGGTAAGTTGTTGAGGGAATGGTTGAAACAAGATGCAAAAACTGATGTAGAATAGGTATCATAAGGGATATCCAATCTACTCTAGAGCCAAAATCAAAGCTTCAAAGTAATACCCCTAGGTTGATCCCCAAGGTTAAATATCCATGTAACTATACTTCACTTATAAGCTGGTGAGTTGATAGAAAAAGTTTGTTGGTTTGGTTCTGTGCACAATTTAATGTTGGGCGTCCATTTGTAAAAGGATAGATTACATAGTATAATTTTTTTGCATGCACCTTTGTAGTACACAGAAATGACACACTAAAACTGAAACAACTTAATGAATGCAACGCACACAAGTGTTAATGTGAAAGGATAATGCACTAGAGGAATAGGCATGCAACCATGGATTCAACGCGCACTGTCTTAGTGCACAAGTTTTGAAGACCAGAGAAGTCTTTTGTATATAAGTTATGATGTAATACACACCTATGTAAGGGCACAAGGGTGGCGCACTGAAAGTAGAGTGCGTCGCAACCCAGAAGTTCTGCATGTACTAGTTTAGTGCACGAACTTTATGTATTGAGGCTGGTGAGCCTGGATACAACAGATTAATACTGCGACACTAAGAATGTAAATGTAATCACAAGAAAATTTAATGAAAATACATCATTGCGGCAGACCGACCACGTAAAAGAGAATGGGGGGCTCAAACTCCACTAGCCAAGGTCAAGGTGGATGGGTTAAAGGGGCTTAAACCCAAAAAAGAATATTATATTAATATTTATTATAAACATAAAGTGAGGAATATTATATTAATATTTCTTAAAAAGTGTAAAGTTAGGATATATTATTTTATCCTAAGTCCTAAGGAGGGGACAAGTGGCTAAAGGAAGTTCTCAACATGACAAGTGTCAAGCTGGGAACATGTTGTGGACTAAAAGTAGTTCTCAACCTGATAAAGGTCAAGTTTGGAACATGCAGTCAAATGGTTTGGACTTAGTCCATTCTGGATGTGCTAGGAATGGGGGCAACCATCAGGAGTTGTGATCAACAACCGACTATTCTAGTTGAGAGCCAACTATCACTGTTATGGAACCCGATAGTTACCGTGACCAACATGTTGATTATTGTCATAGTTACCTTATATGGTTTATCTTGGAGAGCTAGACTGAGGAGACGGGTGGTCAGGCCCATGGGAGATTACATTCTCTCCTAGTGAGAGAATTGCTGGGAATTATTTCTCAAGGTTCCAAACTGTAGCGATAGG
Source organism: Picea engelmannii (assembly GCA_009831015.1). Taxonomy (NCBI): domain Eukaryota; kingdom Viridiplantae; phylum Streptophyta; class Pinopsida; order Pinales; family Pinaceae; genus Picea; species Picea engelmannii. The sequence continues at coordinate 11,589 of ML838905.1, forward strand.
GATCTGAGATTTCATGTCTAGCCTATTACTGAAGCCCTGGAAGGGAAGTGGGGCAGCCAAAGGACTATTGAGTAGAGAAGGGGCACACTTCATGGGGTGGGACAGGCATGTGGGGAATGAGAGATTGTAGGTTGTGAGTGTGAATTGACATATGTGACAGACTTTCCTGTGACTGAACTACCTTTGACTGAGTTCCCGTTGAGTGAGAGACTTTATCCTGGTTGGGAACCCTTACCCAAGTGGATTTTAGTCCCATCTCGGGGGTGACCCATTGTTGATATTATGAATAGTGTGGTCTAAGGATGGGAGGAAAGTGGAAGGCATGTCCATAGTTGGTGTCTTTATTGCAAAGATAAGTGCCAAATTGTGTGTCAAATCATGTTTATAGTAATATTTATGCAATTACCGACACGGGTATATGTTATTTATGTTGCATGTGTAATTTTGTTATGATTGTATATAAATTTGTTATGAAAATGTATGTATTCATGCATTGAAGAGTATTTACATGTTTTAATTAGTGACATAGTTGTGTGTTAGGTAGCTAGAGAGGTAGTGCGGGGNGGGGCGAAGGGCCTATAGTGGAGGCCATTCAATGTAAGGTGGACTAGGTCCACTATAGTATTAAATAAGGCCCATTATGGTAGTTAGTTAGATATAATAAATGAAAGAGGACTTCTGCTTCTAGAAGCTTCATTGTCTATAATGTCCTTAGGTGGTTGGTAACACTATATAAATGGGTTCATGCAATGTAATGAGATATAGAAGAGAATTATTGTATTTGGAGCAGTAGCTTAATAGGAGGACGCCTCCTCGAAGAGGCAGGTGAACATGAGAGAACCCCTTCCATAATAGGATCCATTGTATGGTGTTGTCCTACCTCAAGGGTTTTATTATAATAGAGTGTGGTTTTCATATATTCTTCTTGGATATTTTTTGGTGTATTTTGTATTCAGATCTTTGGTTTTTAATAAGTTGTATCAAAGCACTTTCCTTGGCAAGTGTGGGAATTGTTTTTTTATTTTCCTAGATTTTTTCGGAGAAGAAAAAGAGGGACGTGATATTCTGGACAATTTATGTATATTTATGTGCAAAATTTGCAGAAACTATATTTGAGTTCCTCTCAGGAAAAAATCATTTGAAATGGAGTCTGGGATGTCAAGATATCAACATTTTAAAATTTGTAAATTTTCAAGGTTTTTTCTGCGGACGACGTCATGATTTTTTTTTTTTTTTTTATAGCACCCGAAGGCCGAATTTGCTAAAAACAATAAATATCTAAGTTCCTCTTTCAAAAATAGTTGATTAAAAAAAAAATCACCCAAATCAGAGCTCCTAAAGTGAAGATATCGTTGATTTAAAATCAATCATTTTTTGGGTTTTTTTTCATGAAAATAGTGGGACTGCAGAGTTCATAACTTTTCACACGGTGTTCATATTGCTATCAGATCAATGTCATTGGATACATATTTTTAAGATATTTCTTTTGATATATTATATGTTGTGTTTCCAATGAATATTGGCTCTCAACTCCTCATGGGAATTCTACAGAAGATTGAAACCCTTGAGCACCATCTACATGAGGGGCAACGAGCTATTAAGAATAATTTTCACAATATGCAAAGGATCTTAGATATAATGCATGAGAGATATATTATGGAAGATCTCAGGGATTAATATAATCAATAAGTATATGCTTGGTATGATTTTAAGTCCGATTTTGATGGTTGGTATATGGATAATTGTAATTTTTAGGATGACAACCATTTTCATATTTTATTTGATGACTCTAGTCCACCTTTTGTAGAGAACATCAATGTAACAAATCAGGAGCTTGTTATGATTCCCAGTGTCGATCCTGCATATTCTACAATGGTATATTCTCAAGGGCATGGATATTCTTATTTGGATCCACATGATAGGTGTCAGTATTTGGAGCATCATTTTTGAGTTGGTTATTGGGTTCTGATATCTTCCGTGTAGAGTTCACATGAGAATTTGGACATGGGACCCTAGTTTACAATGGTGGTTGGACTACTTTAGCATGGTGTCTTTCATTTATCAATGGGACCCTAGTTCTCTAGTATACTTCAACATTGTGGTCCACACTTATCCATGGGACCCTAGCATATGGTTGTACACCAAGCATTGAGGACAACGCTTTCATAAGGGGGATGGAATGTTAGGTAGATAGAAAGGTAGTGGGGGTCCCAGAGGGACGATAGTGGACGCCATTCAATGTAAGGTATTTCTATATAAATGGGTTCAAACAATATAATGAGATAGGAAGAGAAGTTTTGTATTTGGAGCTAAAGCTCATTACGAGGTTTTCCCCTCGAAGAGGAAAGTGAACAGGAGAGGATCCCTTCGATATAGGATCCATTGTATGGTGTTTCCATACCTCAAGGGTTTTCTTATAATAAAGTGTGGTTTTCATATATTCTTCTTGGATCTATTCTGGTGTATTTTGTATTCAGATCTTTGGTTCTTAACATTGTGTCATAGCAATTTAGGTGTAATTGTTGGTAAATTGGAATCATAGCTGATGACAAGAGTAGTTTGAGTGACGTGACTCGGCCTGAGTGGTCAGGTGCATTACAAATTGGTATTAGAGTCAAGTTTGGTAACATGGGTATGTTACAAATTGGTATCATATCCCAGTTTTCAACACTGAGCTTGGATGGGCCGAGTTAACATCATGTTGAATTCGTTTTTACAGCTAATTGAATTCGAAAGTGGCCATATTTTCAGTTACAATACGTTTATGATGGAAATTAGAAGGACTTGAGTGAAATTGGGTAAAATCCCCAATTTATGTTGCTAAAATTCCTGAAGAATTTGGAAAATTTGGTTAAGTGAAGAGATATTCCTTATTTTAATCCCTATTTTAGGAAATTCATATAGGAATTGATCAAATTTGAAGTTGTAGAGAAACTACAACATATTGAGCCGAATGTTTTGAATAGGATTCACAATTCGTGAAGGAATTTGGAAAAATTTGCACCAGAAATGTCAATCAGTGGCACACAGGGATATTTGTTGTTGCAAAGAGGTCAAATTTGAATGTACTGGAGAGAAATTGAGAAAATCTCATGATTGTAGAATGTCCCTGGTAGAAATTGGTTGAGAATCGAGAAAAAGCCCCAATTTATGTAGTGAAAATTTTGGAAAAATCAATTAAGTGTCGAGAGCAGTGTGCGCACTAAGTACTAATGATGCACATAAGAAGAAGATGCGTGGATGGGAAGATTAAAAATTGAATACTGCACTGTGTGAATTTAGTGGCATGGTGAACTGATGTTGCAAAGGTGTGCGTGCTAAACATTGGCATTGCACATAAAAGAAGGGTGTACAGGATATGTACACTAAGTTTTGGCACTGCGCCTAGTATAAATGTTGGCGTGTGCAGGAAATAAGTGAGTAGTAAAGTGCACTAAGTTTGGCATCACAAAGTGCAGAGATTGTGGCACACAAGTAATAATGTGATTCACAAGTAATAATGTGATACACAAAAATGAGTGTTTGACGTATAACATAGCACAATTTGAATCTGAGGATGTGTGCACAACTTTGTACTGGTGGTGCGCACAGAGTTGTACTAGTGGTGGGCGCAATACAAATACCTTAAGACCATGGTGTTGTGTAGTGCAGAGATTGCAATGCACACAAAGTATTTGTGCTTGATACAGTAGTTGTGTTCAACAAAGATGGGCAGACAACAAACATATATGTACAATGGATAGTAGTGCACAGTGTATGCGCTACATTTTAGCATGATGTATGTAAAAATTGGTGCATGCAAATAGTTGAGAAGTAGTGCATGTGAAGTTAATTAGGAAATTAATTTCCCAAGAAATCAGAAGAAATAATTATGAATGTTGTATGAAGACATAATTGTACATCATTTCATGATTTGATTAAATTTTCTAGCCTAACAAATTTTGTTGGTTGCACATGTTGTAGAGTTAACAACTTTAGATCAAAGGAGGATCAACAAAAGTTTAAAATCATGGAAGATGTACAGGGAATTTACAGCCATGAAGAAGAGATCAGAGGGATGTATGTTCATATGGGTAATGAAGGTACAAAATCAAATGGAAACAGTGAAGGTAAGGAAGAAAGCATGAACTTGGTGGAAACCATAAAAAAATTGCAAAGGGATGTATTGAATCATAAATTTGACAATGAGAGGATTATTAAATCCATGGAGCAACATGAAGACTTCAACATTAAGTTGATGCAAATCTTGGACATAATAGAGAGAAATATGGATAAGTAGACCGATTCAATAGATCAGGAGGCCATAAGTCTCATGATAAGAGGGGAAGATCAACGCGTAGAAAAAGTGTTGGTAGACAACACCATCACTCTCCAAGGAATTCCACTAGGAGAGCGCGTAGTAGTTCAAGTCTTGTCAAGAAACATAAGAAGACTGGGGTGGATGAACTTCATGGGGAAATGAAAAAAACCAAACCTCCTACTTTTGATGGTGAACATAAGAAGGATGAAGATGCAGAGACTTGGTTTCTAAATATGAGAAAGTATTTTCAGTTGCATAACTACTCTTCATTGGAAGAAGGTAGAATTTCCATTTATCAACTCAAGGGAAAAACATCAATGTGGTGGGACCAATATGTGCAAGTACAACATATTGATGAGAAGAAGGTGGCTTGGAGAAAATTCAAGAGGTATTTTCAAAGAAAATACTTGACTAAGAGGTACTGTGACAAGAAAATAAAGGAGTTCTTTAAATTCAATCTTGGGAGTATGACCAAAGATGAGTATGAAAGAAGGTTTTTAGAATTGTTGAAATATGTTTCCTTCATCAAAGATGAGCAAGTTAATATTCATATATATTTGAGTGGGTTGCCATCATTTATTAGTGACAGGATACAATATGATGAACCCAAAACATTGGAGGAAACAATAAGAAGGGATAAATTCCTTTATGATTAGCAAAGAGGGAAATCATGTTATCATAAATCTTGGGAAGACAAAAGGAAAAGAAAGATGGAACAGAGGAAGAAAGGGACTAAGCCAACATTATTCATAAATAACTATCAGGATCAACCAACTATCGAAGAATCCAGAATGACAAAGCCATTGGGGAAAAGGCCAAGGAAACAACCTATTCAATGTTGGGGTTGTAAGGGAGATCATATGTATAGATATTTCCCTCACATAAGTGAAAGAGTAAGGATTGTTCACAGTGCGCAGCAAGCTGAAAAAGTGGAAGACACGGGAATAAGTGTACCAAAAGATTTATGCATCTTTGGACAACAAGCAAGCAGAATTTCAGTCACATATGATTGAAGTAGAAGGTAAGATCAATAATCAACCCATTTCTATTTTAATTTATTTATGGGCTAGCCCTAGTTATCTAGATGCTAATATGGTGGAAAGGTTTCAATTGCCAAGAAGAAAGATTGGAAAAACTTGGATGGTGCAGCTAGCCACAAGAGATAAAATAAAGATTAATGAGATGGTTAAGGCATGTCCAGTGAACATGAATGGACTAAGCACCAACACATTATTGAAAATCATACCTTTAGGTTCCTATGACTGCTTAATTGGTATGGATTGGTTGGACCAACATCATGTTGTCATAAATTGTTATAACAAAGAATTTACTTACTTGGATGAGGAAGGAAACTTAAGGATAGTACAAGGGATTCCCAGAGCAGTAAATTTTAGAGAAATATCAACCTCGCATGTGAAGAAGAGTTATAGAAAAGGGTTTCAAATATGTGTAGCGCAGATGGAAGAGACACCTAAAGATAAGGTTTCAGATATTGAAGGTTGTGTAGTCCTGAAAGAGTTTGAAGATATATTCAAGGAGATACCAGGATTGCCACCCAAAAGAGATATTGAATTCTCTATCAATATGATTCTGAGAGAAACTCCAATATCTAAGACTCCTTACAGGATGATTACACCTGAACTGAAGGAATTGCAAATGCATCTTTAATATATTTTGAAGAAGGGGTATATACGCCCAAGTGTGTCACCTTCGGGTGCCCCAATACTGTTTGTAAAGAAAAATGATGGAACTTTGAGACTTTGTGTTGATTTTAGGGAGTTGAACAAGGTTACAGTGAAGAATAGGTATCCTTTGCCAAGGATAGATGACCTTTTTTTATCAGTGGAAAGATGAAAAGATATTATCTAAGATAGATCTCAGATTGAGCTATCACCAAGTAAGAATTAAAGAAGAAGAGGTCAACAAGATTGATTTTAGAACAAGGTATGACCATTATGAGTTCACAATGGTCCCATTTGAGTTAACAAATGCACCCACTGTCTTCATGTGTCTCATGAATAGTGTATTCAAGAATTACTTGGATACGTTTGTCATTGTCTTTTTGGATGACATTCTTATATATTCTAAGTCTAAATAAGAGCATGAGAAACACTTGATAATGGTGTTACATATATTGTCGAAGCACCAATTGTATGCCAAGTTGAGCAAGTGATCATTTCACTAGAAGTGATCTGAAATGATGTTTTAAAGACTTGGCTAAGTTTTAAGCATGTGTTCAATTACCAATTAGGAATTAATGAAAGAATAAGAACTTAATGATATATTATAGCATCCATCATAAGTAAATGTAGATCATAATGTAAGCACAAATAACAACAAACCATAACAACAAAGTTTTTAACGGAGTTCAACAAGATTGCCTACCTCTCTGGGCCTTTGTCTCGGTGGGTGAGGCTTTCTTATTTCTCTTCAATGCTTCAAAAGTACATCATACAAGTGTCAAAAGGATTAAAAAATGGTCTGGATGTGTTCTTCTCAACCTCAAGAATCCAACACAACTAACAACACTAAAAAATGTTGAGCGTAGCTCCCAGAATTGGCCTGCAAAGTTTGCTTCCTCAATGGCTTCCCTGCATAAAAATGGCTTTGGCTTTCAAAATATTCAACATTTCTCCTATTATGAACTTCTATAATTCTTCTAAGAACCCCTGGTTTATATAGATTTTTATTTGGTATCAACCTCCCAAATTCCTCCCAAGATATGACCTCAAATCGGGATCCAGATCCCCCAATAATGGCTAAAATCCATTAAAACAACATTAAAAATCATAAAAATCTTTAATATATAGTTAAAAACCCAAAATTGGGAAAAATATGGGTGCAATCCCCTTCTCCCGAGCTCCTGGTCATATGGGGAAGGTCCATGTGGCCAAAGTCTGGGTCACGCTTTTGTTAATCCCATTGATTCCTGGCCCTTGGTTGTTGGCTTGGCCCACGTGGCTTGGTGCTATCACTCCACGTAACCCCACCTTCCAGAATGGCTCCTGGTTATATGGTTCCACATGGTCATGGTTTAGTGTGGGTGTTATACACCTCCATATGTTAGGCCCTTGGTGCTACTACTCTTGGTCACGAGCCTTGGTCGACGGGGCTACCCTTGCCGACTGGGCGCTATCCCCGAAAATCCGCACCCTACACAAATTAAATAGAATATCAACCATTTGTTTTAACAAGCACCATAAATCCTGGGTGGCTAGCACATTTGGTGTAGTCTGTTTCCTTTCAAATAGGTCAGGGGTTTGAAACTCACGGAGGAAAAAAAAAATTGAACTGACCCACATTGGCCAAACCTGGGGTGCCACATGGCACCCTTTGATTGGGCCATGTGTCACCTCTGGATTGGCCCATACTGTCCATTCATCATATAGTCAACACCCATTCAACATGCAAATTTAGATTTCATGTCATATTCCACATCACCTCCATACAACCACGTCACATGTCCAGTCAATTGCCACGTCAACATCCATACAGCCCAATCACCCTACCACGTCAGCATCCATACTGCCTAGTCACCCTACCATGTCAAAATTCATACATCCCAGTCACCCTACCACGTCAAAATATGTATAGTCACCTGTCATACATACTTCCACATGTCAACATGTCATTGGGCCAAGTCACATACAGACTTCCACGTGTCATGTTCTACACTTCCATGTGTCAATTCTGTACTGGTCCAACTTAGCCCGAAAAATCCTAAACTGAGTGACACGTGTCACCTCTTGTTGTAACTTGTCCTGCTGAAATCATCTATCGTACTGTTGACGTCAATAGTATGACTTGTTGACTCTGACCAGTTTGAATTTTTGCTTGTTTGGGAAATCGGTCAGAACACGATAACTTTCGCATACGACCTCCATTTGCGAAAAACATTATATGGCCGGAATCAACGCGATGAGCCGAACATCATGGTGCTGGTTTCATCCAATTATGAGAACTTTGTTTTTTAGGCGTTCCTGGATCCATTTTGGATCAATAAGAAAATTCATTATTTGGGCCATATTATTTCAGAGGAAGGGATAACAGTAGATACTAAAAATATAAAGGCCATTGAATGTGGGCCAACACCAAGAAATGTCTCTGAAGTGAGGTCATTCATGGGCCTTGTAGGTTACTAAAAAATATTTACTGAAGAATCCTCAAATATTGCACATCCAATCACTTATTTGCAGAAGAAGGATGTGAATTTTGAGTGCACATTGGATTGTGAAAGAAGTTTCCAACACTTGAAGCATTTATTAACAAGTGCTCCAATACTAAGGATTGCTAATCCAACTGAAGAATTTGTTGTATGAACTGATGCATGTAAAGAAGGATTGTGTTGAGTCCTTAGTCAGAATGATTATGTGGCATGTTATGAATCAAGGAAGTTGAAGGAGCATGAAAGACATTATGCAACTCATTATTTGTAGTTGGAAACCATAGTGCATGCATTGAAGATGTGGAGGCACTACCTCATGGGAAAGAGATTTGAGTTGAGGACATACCACTATGGTTTGAAATACTTGTTTGGACAACCAAATCTAAATGTTAGGCAAAGAAGGTGGTTAAGTTTCCTTAGTGAGTTTGATTTTGATATAAATAATATCAAAGGAAAAGATAACAAGGTGGTTGATGCACTCAGAAGGAGGGTGCATGAGATGCATTCTACAACCATTAAAGCATCAATCAGACTTGAAAGATAAAATTCTGGAAGTTGCAAAATCATATCAGAAGTATATGGAGTGAAGGGAAAAACTTCAACAAGATAATTTGCAGTAGAAAGTTGAATACTATATGTTGGAAAGTGATGAAATTATCGGATACAGAGGAAGAATTTATGTGCCAAATTATCGAGAATTGAAGGATCTGATATTGAGAGAAATGCATAATGTACCTTATTTTGGACACCCAGGTTACCAAAAAACTATTGTAACTGACAAGAGTCAATATTATTGGTCAGGCATGAAGAATGAAATTGTTGATTTCATTTCCAAGTGTTTGGCATGTCAAAAGGTCAAGGCTAAGCATAGACACCTAGCTGGTTTGCTACAACCATTGTCCATTCCTGAGTATAAGTGGGAAGTGGTAACAATGGATTTTATTACTAAAATTCCAAGAACTAGTAAGCAAAATGTAGCTATCATGGTGGTGGTGGACAATCTTACCAAAGATGCCCATTTTATTCCAGTAAAGCTCATTCACAAGGAAACTAATATAGATGAAATCTATTTGAAATAAATAGCCTGATTACATGGGATACCCAGGAAAATTGTGTCTATCAGAGATCCAAAATTTACCTCAAGTGTTTGGAAAGGATTATTCAAGGGATTTGGAAAAAATTTTCATTTTAGCACAACTTATCATCCAGAGTCAGATGGAAAGACAAAAAGGGCAATTTAGGTGATAAAAGATATGCTAAGGATGTATGTCATGGATAAACCATCCAAATTGGAGGATTATATACACTTGGTAGAGTTTTCTTACAACAATGGGTACCAAGCATCACTGAAGATAAGCCCATTTGGAGCACTCTGGAAGAAAATGAAACACACCAGTCAGTTGGGACAACCTAACAGACTGCACAATAGTTGGGCCAGAACAAATCAGGGAAATGGAAGAGAAGATGGTGAAGATTAAACATAATTTAAATACTATGCATGATAGGCATAACATATATGTTGATAAAGGAAAAACTCATAGAGAATTTAATGTGGGCGATCATGTGTTTCTAAAAGTAAAGGCCAAAAAAATATCCCTTAAGTTGGGAAATTGTTCAAAGTTGGCAGCGTGGTTTTGTGGGCCATTTGAAATCCTATAAAGGATTGGGTATGTAGCATATATGTTTTCCTTGCCTGCATTAATGAATATTCATAATGTATTCCATGTATCATTACTTAAAAAGTATTTGCCTGATACTAATCATGTCATTGAATGGAATGTGATTAAGGTGGAGAAAGAAGTTGGTTTTCAAGTGTGATGCAGGAGCATCACTCCACCTCAGCAATGCACCAGCATTCCATCACATCAAAGTGCATTCAAGGAGGGGAGAGGCTCCAACCCTCTCGTTTTTTCCTCATTTTTAAATTTCAATTTGTATTAAATGCAATTAAATGTTGTAAGGTTGGAAGAGCCAAATCAATGCCTTTGTGTAGGTAGGAGATGATGTCACCTTTAATGGCTGACAGGTTGATGAGATCTAGATCCGATTCGGACTAGATGGCCATTGAATGTAATTCAATGCAATTAATAAGAGTGGGTAGATGGAGGCAAAGGCTCGAGGAGCCCCTCTTTTGTAAAAAAATATCTTTGTATCTAAATTCATTAGAACATATGGGAAGTTAGGAGTAAGGAGAGGAGAGAGCGTTGAGACTCTATTGCAGTCCAACCTTTGTAAACATTTGTATAGACATTTAGAGATAACACAAAGAGATCATTTTTTCCTGCATATGATTCGGTGTGTTTATACATTTTATGAATGAATTTCATCTGTGTGTTTATGAATGTATGTTGTAGATGTATGGATAGTTTTCATCTGCATGGATAGATAGAATTTCACTATCTGTGAGTTTGTTGGATTTGTTCTGGGTTCTTTAGGATGTGAAAGGAGTGCACAACAAAGTATTGAAACTCTATAGCCATCGCAAGGAGTGTGCATATAAACTCCTTCAAGTCAGAGAAGAATGTGCCAGGAGGCCACACCAGAATAGTTTGCAAACTTAGGAGTAGCCTCAAAATTGTTGAACACCTTGGAGGAGAAAACAAAATTACTAAAGATTCTATAGAGCTCTGCCAGGTGGGTTTCAAGCAGGTGCAAGTGTGCACAAGGAGAACTCTCTATCGAGTTCAAGGAGAAGAGTATCAGAGGAATATACTCACATAGTTGTTGAACACTCTATCTAATAGCTCTGCAAGAGTGCAATGAGTGGAGGTGGATGTAGGAGATGCATCAGAGAACTTGAGGAAGAGTTCAGGGTTCAAGAGGAATACCTGTGCAAGGAGTGCACTAGGCCAACACTTAAGTGAAGTGTTGAAATATAACCATCTGAAGGCCATTCAAGCGCAACGAGTGTGCCATAGGTAAAGTAGTTTCACTTTAAAAGCTCATTAGGTTGAGCATAGAGTGTTCCAGGAGGGCACCAAAATTATTCTAAGGAAGCAGAGGGTCGATTCCCTTAGAGAATCAAGAAAGCAGAAACTCAGGAGGAGGAGTGACAATTGTCATAAGATCAGCTGAAAGGGGGAGATTTGACCGTTGGAATTCACGTCCAGACACCCAGAAGGGCACCCAGGAGGAGAACAGATCTCAATCGTTAGATATGAGCATGTAGATCAACAAGTGTTGGATCCATAGGTAAGTGCACATGACTTAAACCCTTTTAAGTGCATAGGAGAAGCGAACTTGTGAAGTCCTGAAGTCCCGAAGGAAACTGGGACCGTCCATCGTCAATGTTGGTAGGTGGCAGTAGATTGAAGGGTTCAAGAGGTGAGGCTCTGAAAGATATGCATGTAGTTGAAGTGGAAACTCTTGAAATTTGAAGAGAAGAGTTGATCCTAGCCATTGGTGCTGGGAAGCATACGTGGCAGAGATTCACAGACTTCAGAGGAAAAACCATTCGGAGAAAAGGTAAGGAGGATAACACCTGAAGAGATGGTAGCTGAACTAATCCTGGTCGTCCATTTAGATAGGACACATGGAATTAGATCAACGCTTTGTTGATTTGCTAATAGGGAAATCCAGAGGCAGGAGAAGTGAAAACTCACGAAGTATGAAGTCACGAGGTCATCAGAGCCATCTATGAAAAGGGAACACTTGGAAAGAGATATGCTAGTCCAGAGACTCAACATTTTAGAGGTTTTGTAGAGAATTTTTTCGGGAATTACCCAAAGCACTGGAGCCGAAACCGTTGAGGGTCGTTGATCTGAAGAAGTGGTGGGGACCGTTGATCCTTGCGCAAGTTATATTCATGGTTTGGGGTTTGGAAGAATTGGCGACAGTTGGGGTCAAACTGACCAAAGCTAGAATTTCAGAGGATTTAGGAGGTCTAGCCCTGGGTCACAGCCTGAGGTCATATGACAAGAAGGGGCATAGAATAAGGAGCTAGCATCCTTGAAGTAAAGATAGCTAGGAGCACTAAGGAGAGGGCCGCGAGTTCCATAGAGCCTTCACCTAAGTAAATATGGGGCATGTGTAAAGTCTTTTAGGGTTCAAACAGGAACCCAAAGAGTTAGTCTAACTCCTTGATGTGAACGATCCTTGACCGAGAGGTTGCAGAAACCCCAGGAGGGGAGGGGGGCTACATCAGAGTGGTATCAGAGCCTGATTTTATTCTCAGGAAGGAGATAAAGGAGATAGTCTGATACCATCAAAGTGGTATCAGAGCGAGCACAAAATTGATTTCTGTAGGTAAAGGGAGAAGATGGCTACTGAAGGCCATAAGCGTGGTTGGAGAGAAGGCCACCAGTAGAAAATAAAACTAGATATGGATTTGGAGCTCATTGAGATAAGAGAAATAATGGAGCAGCTAACATTGAAGATGCAGTAGGAAGCCAAGGTACACTGGAGGTATGAATGGCCTCTGAACATGAAGGAAAAATGGTCTGTTCAAAAGTTGTTGGCTAGAAGGAAGTAATAAGAGTTGAGGAGGTGGCTGAGGCCTGTTGAAAACCTCAGTGACATAGAATGGAAGATAGTTTACATATGTGAACCAAAAGTTGGGAGAACCCGTAGTGATGAGGAAGGGGGTTCACATAAATGTCTCATGAACTTCCAGGAGGGAAGTGATGAATTTTTAAATTTCCAGGTGGGCAATGAGATGGGATCATCGAAGGATCTCATAGACTGCTAGGAGGGAAGAAAATAAATCCCAGATTGCCAGGTGGGAAAGGGACAAGAGATGAACTCAGAGGTGAGTTTGGCTAAGGAAGGAGTGCTGACAAAGGAGGATTAGAGGAGTATTTTGATCATTGGGGGAATTGATATATTCCTACCAAGTAGCCCAGTTGAGGCCAAAGCATGTTTTGCAGGTGAAACAACAGAAAGACAACCAACAATGATTGTCATAGGGGAGGAGAAGGAGAAGATATTGATGTCCTCCCCCATAGAAGAAGGAGAGCATGAAAATAAGATGATCACTCCATGGGAGAAGGAGCTAGATATGGTGGAGGATTGGTTGAATAATCCAGAACCAGAAGATGGCTTCTAAGAGAGAGTCATGTAGATTCAAGGAGAAGAGAATTCAACATAATTTCTCATAAATTTTAGCCAGGAAGCTGAACAGGAGATGACTGCAACACTGAAGCATGCAGTAGACAAGGGAGAAGAATTCTAGTTTGAGGAGCAACTGGAGGAAGCTGGAGTTGAACCAGAACAAGGAGAACTGGCAGAAGAAAATCTGTCAGAAGAAGAATCTTAGCAACAACTCAGTGATTAGACTGCAGAACTAGAGTCTGCAGCAAGGTGACAAGTTAAGGCCACAACAGATGAAGGCATCAAGGGAGATCAGGTTGATCTACCCATTGACAAGGAGGAAGTGCAACAAAGCAGGCTGCAAAGAAAGATCTAGCTGGCAAATGAACTGGACAAGGTGATAGAGGATATAATAGAGATGATGTTGAAGTTAGCATAAAAGACTTCCAACAAAGGGAAGTTGAGCAAAAGGGAGCCTGCAAGAGAAGTAGGACAACAACAACAAAGTAGAGGTGGAGGAGGACATCTCCAAAGGAGAGTTTGGGATCCATGAGGATGTCAACATAGCTGGGAAGCTCATGAGTAGGAGATCATTAGTTTTTTCACAACAATGGAGTATGATGCAGGAGCATCGCTCCACCTCATAAATGTGCCAAAATTCCAGCACATCAAAGCGCATTCAAGGAGGGGAGAGGCACCAACCCTCTCATTTTTCCCTCATTTTAAAATTTCAATTTGTATTAAATGAAATTAAATGTTGTAAGGATCGAAGATCCAAATCGATGCCTTTGTGAAGGAAGGAGATGGTGTCACCTTTAATGGATGACAAGTTGATTAGATCTAGATCTGGTTCGGACTAGATGGCCATTGAATGTAATTGAATGTAATTAGTGAGAGTATGTAAATGGAGGGAAAGGCTCGAGGAGCCCCTCTTTTAAAAAAAAATATCTTTGTATCTAAATTCATTAGAACAGATGGGAAGTTAGGAATAAGGAGAGGAGAGAGAGTTGAGACTCTATTGTAGTCCAACCTTTGTAAACATCTGTATAGACATTCATAGATAACACAAAAAGATCATTTTTTCTTGTATATGATTTGGTGTGTTTATATGTTTTATTAATGAATGTCATCTGTATGTTTATGAATGTATGTTGTAGATGTATGGATAGTTTTCATTTGCATGGATAGATAGAATTTCACTATTTGTGAGTTTGTTGGATTGGTTCTAGGTTCTTTAGGCTATGCAAGGAGTGCACGATAGAGTATTGAAACTCTGTAGCCAGCGCAAGGAGTGTGCATCCGAACTCTTTCGAGTCAGAGAAGAACATGCCAGGAGGGCACACCAGAATTGTTTGCAAACTCAGGAGCAACCTCAAGGTTGTTGAACACCTTGGAGGAGAAAACATAGTTACTAAAGATTATGTAGAGCTCTTCCAGGTGGGCATCGAGAAGGTGCAAGTGTGAACAAGGAGAAATTTATGTCAAGTTCAAGGAGAAGAGTAACAGAGGAAGATACTCACATAGTTGTTGAACACTCTGTCTAATAGTTTTGGAAGAGTGAAATGAGTGGAGGTGGATGTAGGAGATGCATCAGAGAACCTGAAGAAGAGTTCAGGGTTTAGGAGGAATACATGTGCAAGGAGTGCACCAAGCCAACACTTAGGTGAAGTGTTGAAAGATAGCCATTTGAAGGCCGATCAAGTGCAACGAGTGCGCTAGAGGTAAATTAGTTTCACTTTACAAGCTCAGGAGGTTGAGCGTAGAGTGTGCCAAGAGGGAACCAAAATTATTCTAAGGAAGACGAGGATCGAGTCCCTTAGAGAATCGAGCAAGAAAAAACTCAGGAGGAGGAATGACAACTTCTGTAAGATCAACTGAAAGGAGGATATCTGAACTGTTGGAATTCACGTCTAGACACCCAGAAGGGTACGCAGGAGGAGAATAGATTTCAGCCGTTAGATATGAGTGCACATATCAACAAGCATTGGATCTAGAGGTAAGTGTACATGACTTAAACCTTTTTAAGTGCACACGAGAAGTGGACTTGAGAAGTCTCGAATGAAACTGAGATCGTCCATCATCAAGGGTGTAGGTGGTAGCAGATCGAAGGGTCCAGGAGGTGAAGCTCCAAAATATTTGCATGGAGTAGAAGCTAAAACTCCCAAACTCCGAAGAGAGGAGTTAATCCTAGCCATTGGTGTTGGGAAGGATACATGGCAGAGATCCACAGACTTTAGAGGAAGAACCCTTCGGAGAAAAGGCAAGGAGGAGAACACCCAAATATCTGGGAGCTAAAGCAATCCTGGTCGTCCATTGAGATAGGACATGTGGCATTAGATCAACGCTTCATTGATTTGCTAATCGGGAAAGCCAGAGGTAGGAGAAGTGAAAACTCACGAAGTCCGAAGTTGTGAGGTCATCAGGGCCATTCGTGAAAAGGGGACACTTGGCAGGAGATCTGCTAGTCTGGAGACTCAACGTTCCATAGGTCATGTAGAGAAGTGTTTCAGGAATCACCCGAAGCACCGGAGTTGAAATCTTTGAGGGTTGTTGTTCTAAAGAAGTGGTGGGGACTATTGATCCTCGCGCAAGTTATATTTTCAATTCAGGGTTTAGAGGAATTGGAGACAATTGGGGTCAAACCGGTCGAAGCCAGAATTCCTAAGTGATTCAGGAGGTCTAGCCCTGGGTCACAGCCCGAGGTCATATGACAAGAAGGGGCACAGTAGAAGGAGCTAGCATCTGTGAAGTAAATATATCTAGGAGCGCTAAGGAGAGGGCCGCAGGTTCCATAGAGTTGTGTAAAGTCATTTGGGGTTCAAATAGGAGCTCGAAGAGTCAATCCGACTCCTTGATGTGAACGATCCTTGACCGGGAGGTTGCAGAACCCCCAGGAGCGGAGGACGGTTGCATCAAAGTGAATCTAGTGTGCGTATTGGATTAGAAGATCAAATAGCTCCAGAATCAATCCATAGAGCTAGTAAGGGTCCAATGGACCTGGCATGGCCCTAAGGATGCAACTTGCAAGCATGAGGATGCTATGCGGGCATAATACCCGCATCTCTTTTAGAAAATTAGAAATTTTGATTGTACATGTGTATATACTGCACTGAAGACATTGTATAAATAAGGGGGAGGGGAGTGTAATACCCCTAGGATGATCCCCAAGTGTAAATATCCATGTAAATGTACTTCACTTATAAGTTGGTGAGTTGATAGGACAAGTTTGTTGGTTTGGTTCTGCAAGCAGTTTAATGTTTGACGCGTAGCTGTAAAAGGATACATTGCACAATTTAATGTTTTTGCACGCACCTGTGTAGTACACATGAATGGAGCACTGAAAGTGAAACAACTTAATGAATGCAGTGTGCACAAGTGTTAGTGTGAAAGGATAGTGCACTGAAGGAATAGGCACATAACCCTGGATTCAACGTGCACTGGCTTAGTGCACATGTTTTGAAGACCAAAGAAGTCTTTTGTATATAAGTCATGATGTAATGCACACTTGTGTAAGGGTGTGAGGGTGGCACACTGAAAGTACAGTGTGCGCAACCCATAAGTTCCATGCACACTATTTTTGTGTGCGATCTTTATGTTTTGAGGCTGGTGAGACTAGATACAACAAATCAATACTATGGTACTTGTTAGAATGAAAGAGATGTGTTTTGTTTCCATAAACAATATAACAATATTGTCACCCAACCATAGGCACAAAGGCCACCCCCAAGCACCTTAACCTTGACAGACATAATAATTCTGGTAGCAGACCAATATTCAACCAAGGATAAAGCACCTTTTTCCAAGGGTAGTGCACCAAGAAAGAATGACTAGAAACCAATAAGAAATTCCAAAACATAACCAAGAGACCAAGTCCAACCAAAATCCAAAATCCCAGTTGCAGCTGCGCTCCCTCTCCAAACTTGCGCACCACTAGTCTTATGCAGTTGTGAGTGAGTGAGTGTCAAATGAGCTCTAGTGACCTCTATTTATACTTCTCTATCTGACTTGACTGGGCCAAATTCTCTTTATGTAGGATAATAACTCAATGTTAAATATTCTCTTGAGTCGACTTGTCTTCTAGGGTTATTATCCAATGTTTTAGGGTTTCTCTTTCTTCTCGGAATATTCTAGTCTCGTCAAACGTTACACGTAGAGGTTAATACCTCCTGCAACTACCATAATATCAAAACTCCCTCCTATATAGGGAGGTATTCAAGGTAATGGTCTTGATCACAAAAATACCATTCAACCAATAGCATCATCATAGCCACACATGTTATCTCATGATCATGTAGATCAACTCACGAGAAACATCATCACTATCAGTATCATCTGATAGCATCAAATGCATCATCTCTTGAATCCATACTCCAACTGAGTTAACATGCATGATGTTGAATAAGTCACTCACTCCACAAAGTGATATAAGGACCATTCTTCTAATCTAGAAAAATTTCCTAGAAGAATGATTGTCCCAACAGATGTTGAAAGCTACGCCATGGGCTACAGAGACCATTCCTATAGGAATGTCAATATCAAACTATTTTATTATAAGTTCATATGTACCATAGAGATCCATCTCTACCTATATGCCTTAGAAAATATTGGTCCTGAACCTTTTTCCTAATCAGACCATGATCTGTGCCTTAGGAAAATACCAGTCCATGATACGTCAACAAACTATCAACCTGAACCATTCTCCACAGAGAGAATTCCTTTCCACCAATAATATGTTCTGTTTAGACCATTCTCCTCCTGGAGAATGTCTGTCGACTAGCACACTGACTATGCATCTATCTGGAAATAAAATCCAACACTAGTGGTAGTCTCCATGCCACTCAGTTAGTAGCATATTGTTTTTATTATTCCATCCAATAGATCACAATTGTGTCTATCCATAGTAGTATACAACTATTATCTAGTGGTACACAACCACTCCTAGTAACACGCTACTACTAACCAATGACACACTTTCACTACTAGTGGATCACATCCACCACAGTAGCATACAACTACTGTCCAAAGACATACAACCTCTAGAATAATCATATCATTTGATATCAACTTGCATAAACAATATCATGATACAAATTAAGTCATCTAGGCCATTCTTCCACTCACATCTATGAGATATGGAAGAGCATTTGCCCTCAAAAAGTAAAACATAAGTCATGGGATATCTGGACTATTATTCCTAAGCATAGAAGAATATATGTCCCTGATTTCTGAGCCTGGACCATTCAACTAATTGGGGCATTCCTCCGACACTATTCATAGTGCAACTTGGAGAGAATGAGTTTTCCTTAGGGAATTCTTGTCCCTGATTGATGAACATGGACCATTCACCTAACTGGGCCATTCCTCCGACACTAATCACAATGCAACTTGGAGAGAACTAGTTTTCCCTATGGAATGACTGTCTAGACCATTTCCTATGGAAATGAATGTCTTGCACCAACCTCCAAAACGGGCCATTCTTCGAAATTTCTCACAACTTTGAACTTAGAAAGAATGAATTCCCAACGAGGTAGACCATTATACTTGACCACTACTCAAATTGAATTCCAAAAATAATGACTATCATATACCATTCCCCCACACTAGCTACAAGGGGAATACTGTCTATGGTACATCAACAATCTATCAGACCATTTTCATTACGGAAATGACTGTCTGATCTGGACCATTTTCTGAACTGGAAAATGACCATCCATAAATCAATAAAATATTAGTGTTCCCTCTCAACCTGAGAGTAATCAATTTATTTTTCAATAAGGAAGTCATCTCCACAAGCCCCAACTTGTCCCTTAAGTATGCAAAATTTTCATCTTGGACAAAGGATTTACCAAAATATCTTCTATATTTTCATCTGTGGAGATATACTGGAGAACCACTTCTCCTCTCTGGACTTTATCACAGAGAATATAATGCTTGATCTCAATGTGCTTCGACCTGTCATGGAACACCAAGTTCCATGAAAGCTTCACATATCTATGATCATCACAATATATCATGATCAAATTCATCACCTTATCAGACAGTCCAAAAACCAACTTACGGAGCCACAATGCTTCCGTACAAGCATCACAAGATGCAATATACTCTGCTTCTGTAGTGTTGAGTGCAACATAATTTTGTTTCCTGCTATCCCATGATATTATGGAAAACCTCAAACTGAAACATATCCAAGTATCACTTCTTCTGTCATCTACACTCCCTGCCCAATCCATGCAGTTATATATCATAAATCAAACGTCCCATAAGGAAAATATCGAGCTGATTATTCTCAGAATACATTAATGAGACAATCAATTGTCGATACAGAGACATGTCTACTGGATCAGAGTCTCTCAACTTGTTTAGATTTGTCATCATGGGAGTTTTCCATGGATTTGAAATCCTTCATCTTGAACTTTTGAAGAACCATTTCAATATACTTCCTCTGTCATAGGAAGTTTTCACCATGCTTCTACTGTAAATGAGAGGCTCTGCACCAAGTTTGTTTGAATTCATACAAGGTCTTCTTCCATCTGCATATAAGGGTCTCTTTCTGGTATACCTCAAAACCTTGAGGTTTCTGTACATATGCTTCTTATTCAATTACTATGTTGAGAAGAACAATCTTTACATTCATCTGATGTAAAATCCAACCCATGGATACTGCAAAAGATAAAATGGCTTAGGTAGAGGTATGTCTGGTTCCTGGAACAAGCTATCATCATAGTCTTCTCCCTCCTTATGGGAGAACCCTCTAGCCCTGATTCTTGCCTTGTATATATCAATGCTCAAGTATTTTTCACAATTTATCACATACATTTTACTTAATCACAACTTCCTTCCATTCCTTCTACTTGACTGCTTCTAGTAGATTCAAACTGGTTCAATTGGTTGTTTTGAATTTTTCTTTCTTTATTGGAATCTTCATGTTTTTATTCAATGTTGGAGTCCATGGAATATTCTATAGATTGCATGCCCTTATTTCCTGAAGGCTCCAACCTTCTGTCATAGGAACATAAATGTATATGGAAAACCAAGGATATTCAAGGCTTATTTTTGAATAAGACTTCTTCTAGAGTCACGTTGAACATGTGTTTCTTATCAGGGTTGCTACTTCCAATGAAGAACATGGACATATACTTCATGGTATTCACAAATTCTTCTATTGATCATATCATTGGTATTAGCTCCCTCCTAATCCCAACTTCATGTTTGAATGAGAAATATGCATGCTCTTCTTTTAGAATTATGTGATTAGCTCCCTCCATCTAAGAGAGTTCATGCTTCCATCTGCTGCATCTCTATTTTCTTTATGCAAAGTGTCACAAGCCTATTCTGGTTTCCTTTTGATTCCTTAATTCCTTCGAGTCTGAATCCTCTGAGTATCTTTAAGTTTGTTTCTATAAGTTTTGATTTCTTCCCATATGATAGTTGTGTCATCCTTATCAACTTCTTTTATGACATCTTCCACAAGGATTTTTCTTCATACATATTTCACAAGGGTACCTGCCCCGAACAAGAATAACAAGAGAAAACAAGAAATATCTATCTAGAGGAGATATTAGTTCAACTTATGAACAAGTAAAATAAGCATCTATATCAATAGTATTCATATGAAATCGAGTATTCATTGCACCTAGAAATGACAAAATCTTTCAAAGACTGGTTTCACAATTTGTATTGTAGCAACTATCACCTTGATATACGCAAATTTGAAGCTTAACAATTTAATCAAACCTAGAACCTGAAGCCTTAACTGCTATGGAGGGTGCACTTGTTCCTCTGAATGCACTGAATTCAAGATTACATCTTGGACAAGGTCTCTAATACTTTTCCTGCAAACACACTCATGTTTTTCTAGATGATATAACTTAGATAACATATACAAGTGCATACCTTTAAAACTTTGTAGCATCGTCCAACTTGTCTTCCAATCTGAAACTAGATACCATCTTGACAAGAAGATATTATAAACTCAATTAGAAGATTTAATGATTAGAACAAGCTAGAAACTCTAAAATTTCAACTTTGACCACAAAATCAATTTTGTCTAGAAGTCAACCTCTTGTATTTGACTTTGACTAGTCAGACTTTGACTTTGAATTTGACCAAAAATAAAAATGTGATGTTTTTTCTAGATGAGGGTACCAAGAGGTGCGCTAGGCTAGAGCACACTAGGATGTCAAGAAATTAGGTCAAACGTTTCATCAGAAGTTCCCGAACAAAAGGGTTAGGGTTTGTTGCAATCACATAATTAGAAAACCTAGTTACAATTGTAACTGGTTCCATAACGAGCTTAAGAAATAACTTCCCAATCTATCTTCCAGTGGTTACACTATATGAAGATAGTGTGGACCCATAACCTATTAGAATGAAAGAGATGTGCTCATTTTTCCATAGAAAATATAGCAATATTGTCACCCAACCATAGGCACAAAGGCCACCCTCGAGCACCTTAACCTTGACAAAAAAAATAATTCTGGTAGTATACCAATATCCAACCAAGGCTAGCGCACCTTTCTCCAAGGGTAATGAACCAAGAAAGAATGACCAAAAACCAAGTGGAAATTCCAAGCCATAACCTAGAGACCAAATCCAACCAAAAGCCCAAATCCTAGTTGCAGTAATTGCAGCTGCACTCCCTCTCCAAACTTGTGCACCACTAGTATTATGCATTTGTGAGTGGGTGAGTGTCAAATGAGCTCTAGCACCCTCTATTTATACTTATCTATCTCAACTGAATGGGCCGACTTCTCTTTTTGGAGGATAATAACTCAATATTAAATATTAAATGTAAATGTAATCAAAAGAAAATTTAATGAAAACACATCGTTGCGACAGACCATCCATGTAAAAGAGAATGGGGTGATTAAAATCCACTAGCTGAGGTCAAGAGGGCTGGGTTAAAGGGGATTAAACCCAAAAAGGAGTATTATATTAATATTTCTTTAAAAGCATAAAGTGAGGAATATTATATTAATATTCCTTAAAAAGTGTAACGTTAGGGTATATTATTTTATCCTAAGTCCTAAGGAGGGGACAAGTGGTTGAAGAAATTTCTCAACATGACAAGTGTCAAGTTGGGAACATGTTGTGGATTGAAGGAAGTTCTCAACCTGACAGATGTCAAGTTGGGAACATGCAGTCAAATGGTTTGGACTTAGTCCATTCTATATGTGTTGGGAATGGAGGTGACCATCAAGAGCTATGATCGGTAGCTGGCTGTTCTAGTTGAGAATCAACTATGATTGTTATGGAACCCGATAGTTATTGTGACCAACATGTTGATTACTATCACAATTTCCTGTATATGGTTTATCTTGGATAGTTAGACTAAGGAGGCAGGTTGTCAGGCCCGTGAGAGATTGCATTCTCTCTAGGTGAGAAAATTACTAGGAATTATTTCTCGAGGTGCCAAACTGCATCAACAGGGCTCTGAGACTTCTTGTCTGTCCTATTGCTAAAGCCTTGGAAGGGAAGTGGAGAAACTGAAGGACTATTGAGCAGAGAAGGGGCACACTTCCTAGGGTGGGATAGACATGTGGGGAATGAAATACTGTAGGTTGTCAGTATGAATTGGCATATGTGACAAACTTTCCCGCGAATCAAATACCTTTGAATGAGTTCCTGTTGAGTGAGAGACTTTAGCCTAGTTGGGAACCCTTACCCAAGTGGATTTTATCCCCATCTCAGGGGTGACCCACTGTTGATATTTATGAACAGTGTGGTTTAAGGCTAGGAGAAACATCGAAGGTCTTCCTGCAGTTGGTGTCTTTATCACAAAGATAAGTGTCAAATTGTGTGTTAAATCATGTTTATAGTAATATTTATGCAATTACTAACATGAGTATATGTTATTTATGTTGCATGTGTGATTATGTATAATTTTTTTTATGAAAATGTATGTATTCATGAATTGCAGAGTATTTACATGTTTTAATTAGTGATTATCGTGTCAGAGAAATTTAGGTGGAATTGCTTGTAAATTTGTATCAGAGCTAATGAAAAGAGTAGTTTGAGTGTCGTGACTCAGCCTGGGTGGGCGAGTGCATTACAAATTGGTATCAGAACGGAGTTTTGGTAACATGGGTATGTTACAAATTGATATAAGAGATGATTTTGGTAACATGGGTATGTTACAAATTGATATAAGAGATGATTTTGGTAACATGGGTATGTTACATTCAAAATCCAACCAAAATAGTAACAATCAAAGAAATCCCACAAGTTGTTGAGCCTAAGCAAGTTCCTAAGGAAAACATTAAAGCAACTAGTAGTGAAGGACACTGAAGAAGTGGTATAAGGGATCCTCAATATACTTTGGATCCATATACAAAGGTTTGAGATATTTCATAAGAAGTACCTTCAGTGAAAGTTGTGGAAGAAATTCAAATTTTGGACTCTCCATAGCAAGAGGAAAACATTTCTCCACAAGAAATCCCTATTTTTGAGGAGGTAGAGGAAATCAGTAGTGATCTAATGAAGAAAGCCCCACTAAAGTAAATCACCAACAATTAGGATGCTAAAAAAAAATCAAAGAGTAACAAGTTCTTGATCAACTAGGTTTCAAGAAATAATTCCAATGTCCACTACAATAACAAATGAGATTGAAGAACTTATGATGCAACTACATATTTCCCAAGTAGAAGTAGTAAAATGGAAACATGAAGTTGAAGATAGAAGACATAATGTTAATTCAGTCTATAAACATTTCCGGGTAATTACTAGACTAGAAGAGCAACTTGTATTAGTCTCAGTTGAGTATAATGAGAATTTAGAACACATCAACAATGAGAAAATGAAACTGAAGGTAGATATGTTAAAGGAAACATAAGAGACCATTGAAAATATTGAAGAGTTATCAAAGATGAAATAAACATGTGAATAAATTGATGAGAAGGATGATCAAATACTAGCATGCATGCCCCTTTCTATAGTCTATGCATTGTATTTAAAAGAACAACAACATAAGTTTTGAATTGAATGATGTGCATGAATGATAAACATAGATTTCTAAAATTCCTATGAATTATGTAATTTGTATTATGATATCACCCTAGAGAGGAGAAATATCCTCTATAAGTTATATTTACTGAATTTGGTTTGCTGGCAAAGGATAAAGTGGTCTCCAAACCCTTATGTTGGAGACATAAACCTGAGAGCCTTTATGTCTTTGATAGAGGATGAGACGACCAAATTATCCATAGTAAAGCACTATGAAGATGAAGAAAATAATGTAGAGACACAAATAAGAGGCAAAGGAGCTAGACCCAATGAAGTTTTAAGGAACCACATCCAAGTGATAAAAAAATAACTCACCTATCTAGTGTTGGGGATGAGGAAATTGGAGGTTGCAACATAATGCACCAAACTCAACAAGACTTATGGGGAAGAAGCATTGAGATAGATAGAGGTAAGTTGGCAAGAATTGACAAAGAAATTGTAGTAGAGGGAACCACACTCACTACCTTTTTCTAAGACAACTCTTTATGGGGATAAACTATACATTGAAGGTATTCGAAAAATCACCTCCAACTAGATAGGTCTAACATAGAGGTTCCCTCTCTTGTTTCTTCCTATTCCCTACTTTAGAAGGTTAGGTGAACCTAACATTGATGATAAGAAAGTAAGTTGTGAAATTTTCATGCTATTATCAAAAATAAAAAGAAACATATCCCATAGACAATCATTTAAGTATTGATTTATATGTTGCATAGATTGTTATAGAAGAGGACATAACTTTACAAGGCCAAATTGTGCCCTATTTGCCTAGGGTGAATGATACTCCAAAGTCCTCAATAGTAAAGGAAGAGGATTTGATAGTAAGGGAAGAATGAATATAGTCCCCAACACCAAGGGAAAAAGTATGTGTTGTAGATTTTAACCTTGTACAATAGTTTAGTGCAAATAGATTTTCAATAAAAGAACAAAAAATATACAATGGAAAATACACACATTACAAAGATATTTTTCCCCTAGAAACCCAAATCGAGAAAACCAACATATTCTATATTCATTCTCATCATACATTGTTTACAATACAATATACATATATGATCCAACAACATCCAAAATCCTAATCCAATGACCTGGATTAGTCAACAACCCGAATTCCTTAACTAGAAATAGAAAACCATCGGTGAAAAACCATGTGCCGAAAAACGGCCCATAAATGGACACAAAAACTAAGGACCTCCCAAAAATGGACACAAAAGCTGAGGATTTTTTTTTTCGGGGGCGTTGCCTCCAAAACCCATGCAAGGGGGCTCCTGCCCCCTTACAACTCCCTGAGGGGGATCTTATTCCCCCCCTCTTACCCCCCTGCACGCTCAATTCAATGTATACACTTATTCTCACCATGCAAATAATATAACATAAACTCGACATATGTAGTAGCAACAATGAGAATGAAGTCATCAACCAATACAATACCAAATATAGAATCATTAGTTGCAGATATACTCAACACCAAGTTAGTAAATATTGAACTTACCACATAACAAATACAATCAGAAACAACAACAAACAAAGAAGAATCAGAGAAGGAGGGTGACTAAGAATTAGTTAGTAGCCAAATTATTTCCATTCTCTTTTCTCCCTTTTCCCTTCTTTTTTTGCACTAAGGTCATGGGAAAATTTAACTTCAAGGGTATGATGGGATTCTGAATTATCCCATATTTATCTATCTTGTATAAGTAACCACCACTAGAACATTGATGTTTTGTATATTATTCAATCTAGTACTTGTTAAACTAACTAATTCTATAGGCCACAACACTGTGATGACTAATAGTTTAACATTTTTTTACATTGGTTGCATTTTATGAGTTTAACATGATAAAATAATTGAGTGTGCCTAATTGTTGATGAGTATGGGTTTTTGGTATGTTTTTTGATGATTTATTATCTATATCTTTAACCCCTATAGTTGTGGGAAAATTAATTTGTTTATTTTTTATATTTCATCCTACATTTGAAATCTATCCCTACAAATAGGAGAAGGATAAGCCAATATCCCCTCATCAATGCAATGGAGAAGGAAAAGATTCACTAGAAAAATAATTAGGGAATCAATTGGTTTCCCCTAGAAACCTAAGAAAAAAATAGGTGAGGCCATAGAGACATGCTCCATAATGCTCCAAACCAAGGAAGAAGGGAAATGGGTATGTGCTCTACAACAACCCTTTAAAAGTAGCAAACTAATGAGAAGACTAGCGACACGAGTTCTCTAGTAGGCCTCTCACCCTATCTTGAAGAGGCATATGGTCATGCACTCCCAAAAAACCATCTAATGTAGTAGATCAAGAGAAATAATGGTTCCATGGATCCTACAATAATATCTATGGTCTTGCGCCAAATGAAGATCATGCACCCCAATATCCCATTCCTCAATGAACCTCCTGAACTAATGAAGGAGGAAATGATGATTTTTGGGGTAAGGAAATTAGTTCATAGCCTATATTTCCTTACCATGAATCCAAGGCTCTCTTAAAATATATATGCTCATATGCAACTCTGTTAGGGTAGATAGTGATAGGTTTGAGTTTGTTTATAGCTAGCGTTGAAAGAGCCATAGATTAGAGTTTGTAATTATAAATATTTCTGATGAAATAAAAATAATATAATATTTCTACGTTAATTAAAGTTATAAGGAAGGGATTCACAGGTCCTCATTAGGCAGGGCCTGCTTGGAGAGGCTACTAGTGAATGAACCTTCAATTTTTTTTTGCATTGCATGTGTAGTTTATGGTGTGAATGTTTTTATTTTCCTATAGCTAAAAAAATTATGTTATCTCCGTTAATGTGATTTATTCCTTCACCATCATTTCAGGAGCCTATGATTGGCAGGGGTTCCGTTGTGTGATTCAACATGTTGTAGAATATATTTATCTTCTAGAATTTTCATTTTCATTTTAGTTTCCATTTCCTTTTAGTATCATTAGGAATTTATATTTTACTTTACTTTCAACAATGTTGTTTAATTCCAAGGGAGACAAAGATTTGTATAGCATCAACCAATAAGCCCTAAAACATTCCATGTCTAGAAGACTCATGCTATAGTGTTTTAGTTCTCTATTATAGGTAGTTTCATATTAATAATATAATTTTATTTTCTAAAAATGAAAAGAACATGAAATTGATTTAACATCTAATTTTATCTCATTTCTACACTTGATGATTGCATAACTTTGCATAGTGACCAACATCTCTAGAATTCCCCAAGTTGATAATTTAAGTGTGATAACCCAAGATTTAATAGCCTTTATTGTTTCAATACTTGAGCTCACCACATAGTATTCTCATCAAGGGGGAGCCCATGGAAGGGAAAGCCAAACCTTCCTATAAGTTAGTATTATCTTCAAGGAGAAGCTTGAGGAGGGGTTGACCAAAATTTCCTCTAGATCAATATATTTTTCAAGTGGGAGTCCAAGAAAGGGTCTATTGACCCTTCCTCTAGATTAATATTCTCATCAAGGAGGAGCTTGGGGAGGGGCCAGTTGACCCTTCGTCAAGCTTGGTTTTCTCATCGAGGTGGAGATTGAGGAAGGGTTGGTAGATCCTTCCTATAGATCAATATTTCATTAAGTAGGAGCTCAAGGAAGGGTTTTTTGGACACATTGACCACACCGAGAGGATGGGGTGAATAAATGTAAGGATCTTTTTCTTTTTTACAAAACACCTTAGTTAGCAATCACCATTTACTCATTATTCATTACTTTCATTTATAACCAGTTGTTTGTGTGTAAACATATCTGATCAACACACATCATCATAAAGCACACAAAGAAAAAAAGATATATGTATACATTTCTTTTGTATTATGGACTACAATACTTGGGGTTTATCAACATCAACTGAATAGAGAAACAAATCTGAATGCAAGACTCAACTTGCAGATATCAACATCAATTGAGATGTGAGAAATCCAATTCTCAAGTACAAGACCTTGCCTGTGAACAGAACCAAATCTGTCAACAGGTACGTGACTTGTCAATACTACAACACGTGTATGTATGCAGCATGCCTATACTGCAACACACATATGTACGCACTCTTCCTTATGTCAGCCTGTACACCTTCAGAAAATAGTGTTTCTGAAACTTCAACCTTTTGTCCCTTTAGACCCTTTCTTCCTTTGTCACATCCACTTGTGACCTGTCAACTTCAATGTGCCTGTCACTACCCAATCTATACCATAACCAATCAAAAACATATCTATACCATCCACCAACCTATGCATGCTCCTCAATATGAACAGAACTGAACTACACAACCAACCAACTACCATATTCAAACATCAATGCAACCATACAAAGAATGCCTCAAGAATTCACCATACCATGAGCAAGTATAAACATCAAGAAAATATTTACCCATAATAGAACCTCTTTAGTAGATATGAACCTGTAGAATGTTGATCAAGAACTTGCTTCAGAATTCAGGAACTTGGCACCAACACTTACTCAAGTTTTTCATGTCCTTCCCAATTGTATGCTCCCTTCTCTCCTTTAGCTCACGTACATACATGTCTTGGCTCACTGCATCCCACGTACTACTTAAAAAAACTAGGGTTTTCTGAACCTCCAAAATTTTCTCTATCAAAACCTATGACTTACGAAACTTCTGATTTATCCATGAGCACCTACAATGAGTATTTCACCAGAATAGATCTTCAACATTATCAAGAGATTCACACATAAGAGACCATTGGTATCTTATTTATACTTCTCCAAGTAGCTTCTTCATCTAACCAACTCCAACCAACTTCCTTCTTTTTGGGGCTAACCCACTTCTAACCACTTGTCCACTTATAACTACTTTCTCCACAAATAGTAACTTCTCCACTTCTAGTTGAAACTAATTTATTTTTAATTTCTTTTTTGTTGCAACCACTTAACCCATGAGTAACCACTTTTACTCATCAACTTCTTCTAGGAAATTTTAGAATAATTTGACTTCTTGACCTTTTAGGGGCTTCTAGACAACACATGAGGGTTCTCCAACTTCAAATGGACATAACTCTCTAACCACGAGGAGTTATGTGGCATTCCACATATCATCGGAAATGGCATGATGAGAACTATCAATCTGGAATAGTCTCACCAAAAAATTCACTGATCTTCATAACATTATCCCTAAAAAAAAATGGGTTCCCTAACCACACTGCTAAGATTTCTCAACCAACTAACCATTTGGACTTTGCAAAGAGTCTTCCCATGAGGGATTCACCATAAGGGGACAAATTTGGAATTCAACCATTTGGTACTTCCTATAAACCATGAAAAGACAACAATGGGCAACCTTTACATCAACCAATATATACATCAATCCATCTGGAACATCAACCAATGACAACACATCACTATTACACATCATGACATTATTCCTCAACCATCAATTAATCCCATGACCACATGATTCAAAAATCAATACATCAATGATACAATGATAATACTTGACATCAACTCTTTGAAATCAATCCTTTGACATTAATGACAACATAATGCAACAATCTCCCCCTTTGGCATTGATGGAAACACAAACATTGATGTCAACACCAATCATTGATGGAAACACTTGGACATGGAAATTATCCTCATAAATATTCATCTCTTCGCATAAATGTGGCTATCTCTCCCCCTTTGACATCAATGGAAAAGGGTAGTTCTCTCCTTGGGGATGCTCCCCCTACTTGAACTCTCCTTGGGGCTGCTCCCCCTGTCTAGATGCCTTTGAGCTTCCTTTGAATAATCTCTCCCCATTTTGAAAATAGATATCACTTTGATGCAATGCTAATGGCATGATTTTCAATCATATCTCCTTTTGGAATCATGTTGTTGCAACCAATCATGGGAAGAAGAATAACTCCCCTTGTGGGTATGTCTCCCCTTATCTTCTCTGCAAGATGAACAATATGCTACCATTGCAATCTACTTCTGCTGCAAATGCCACTTCTCAAGAATGCTCTTCTCTTCCTATGCCGATCCTTGGACCTATCCATGCATCAATCATCCAAACTAATGCCATACCATACATCAAGTGTATGCCAATCATACATAATGTCTCATGCATCAATCATGAAGAAAAATATATGTCAAAAATGAATCATGGAAAAAACATCAACCATGTAGACCTTGTTCCATACCATGTGACAAGCATGAACATAAATCATGTACATAAACCATGTACATAAACACTATACAATATATCATAAGATATCATCAATGGAATGTATCAACCATATTCCAAGAACATGTGCCAACTGTGTACGGACCATATGCCTCTACCAACATGACAACCATGTGCCTCAAGAATGTATCATATCACTCATGATATGCCTCTAGCATGAACCAAGTAACACAAACCATGTGTCAAGAAATGTATCTCAACCATCAAGCATCGATCAATGTATCAACCAAGCATATCAACTATATCATCCCATACATCATCTACCAAAGAAATTGCATCAACCATTGTACCAAGATTCAACAAGATGAACCACAATCAAAATATTTTCCCCTACATGTATATCATATCAACCATAAACCATGTGCCAATCATACTTCTAGCAAGTTCCTCAATAGATCAATACTATATCTCTAGCTAACATCACATCATCATGATATATCGCATAGCCAAAGTGCCATAACTTCACTGACATAACCAACATTGTTCCTCAACATAAAATGCCTCATTCCATACTCTAGGGTTAGTACCATGCATCTAGGATAGGTATCAAGCATATGCTTCAACACTCAACCATATGTCATCACCATACATACATCAAACATACATGTAAGAATATAATCATGAAAACCTGAAACAAACCATGTTAGACCCTACAAAATAGAGTTATACCATCAAACCATGATTCAACTCATCTACATATCCTTCTTTTAAAGGATTTTACCACAGGTACATGGCCTGTTACACAAACATCTCGCATATATATGTGACCTTTCTATAGGTCACCTCAGGTATGTATGCAACTTCTTCCACAGGAGCCTGCGTATGCTTTAGAAAATGTCAAGCTTGAGATTGCCTCATGGATGCCATTCTATTTTGGTTGTTCATTCTCCTTCATCCACTTCTGAAGTTGTCCCAAATTCTTAGAACTTGAGCTTTGAGCTTCCATCTTTTCAACATTTTCTTCCTTCCTATATTCATGTGTTCTTCTTGCCATGCTATATGAAGCACTCCTCATGGACTGTCTTCTTGTTAGGTATATAGAGAGGTAGTGGGGGGGACCATAGGGCACATAATTATAATAGTGGAGGCCATTCAATTTAAGTTGGACTAGGTCCAATATATTATTAAACAAGGCCCACTATGATAGTTATATATAATAAATGGGTAGTTAGATATAATAAATGTAAGAGGACTTCTTAGAAGATTACTCCTCTAGAATGTTCTTAGGTGATGGTAGTACTATATAAAGGATTTCAAGTAATGTAATGGGACATGAAGAGAGGTATTGTATTTGGAGTCGTATCTCAATAGGAGGAATCCCCCTCGAAGAAGCAAGTGAACAAGAGAGGATCCCTTCCATAATAGGATCCATTGTATGGTGTTGCCCTACCTCAAGGGTTTTGATATAATAAAGTGGTGGTTTTCTATATGGTTTCATATATCTTGTGTGGTGATT